>PITA01020738.1:0-34261 GCA_004023965.1 Spilogale gracilis | reverse complement strand
GTCAGAGTTTCATCTCTTACCTTCTGGCCCGTAGCAAGGTGGTCATAAAATCACAGCTGTCCGGGCGCCTGGGAGGCTCCCGCGGTTAAGCGTGGGATTCTTGATTTTGGCTCAGGTCAGGATCTCAGGGTCGTGAGATGGAGCCTGCATTGACTGGGGTGCTGGGCGTGGAGCCCTCTTGGGATTCTCCCTCTCCCTCGGCCCCTCCACTGTCCCCACGCTCAAAACAAAACAAAACAAACAATAAAAGCAAACCCCAAACCAAAAAACTATCACAACAAAAACCCTGCAGGTGTCCTATCTTGCATACTTGAAGCAATGGAGAAGGGCTCCATTCCTTCCTCTCGGTCCTCCTTAAGTCATGGCGGAACCCTTTGAGCACAGACTTTCCCTCACTCCTCATTGGGCAGAACTGGGTCACGTGCTAACTCCCAAACCAATGACCCGCAAGAGAATCCCACCGCGGTGATTAGCATAAACCAGTCACCTGCAGCGCAGGGACTGCGGGCGAAGCCACAGACTTACCCCGAAAAGATACATTGAATGAGGACCTGCCCCGCTAAAGGGCCAGCAAGTGGAACTCCTGCTGCTTTCGGCTCTGCATCCCCAGCCCAGGACCCTGCAGACACTCAGCAATCACTGAGTGAGCGAGCGAGCGAGCGAGCGAGTGCATTAAGGAAGAATTAGTTTCCCCTCCCCCTGCTTTCTGCGTTGCTCAAGTCAATCCTCTCCTGATGACCTTAATGTCCAAATGAAGATGGCCTATCTGGAACAAATTAGTAAATAATTTGAACTCTCTGGGAAGTGCTACTGAAGAAACGAGTGGATCTGGGCCAGACCCACTGTTGTCTATATCCAGAAATACTCCTCAGCTCATCGCCAGGCTCCCTGGGGAGAGGGTGGATACCACACGACTCACTTGTCGATTTTGTCATCGGTGTTCTGCTGTTGTTTTCAATGAACTGTTCCTGGTATTGAGAGGATTTGGGAAGCCCTGTTTATCAGTATGGCTAACAACAACCACGCTGCCTTTGGCAGTGAAACAACCAAAATTTACAGCCAGAAGAAACTGAATGGGCAGCGTTGGGCACTGAGTATTGGACTTTTGGTGGTCATTATCCAATATGGGGGCTGTCTTATTTTCCCTCGCCCTGGACCCACGGTGCAGCTGGGAGGGTGGCTGCCTTCACTTCCAGCAGTCAATTAGGCTTTGCCTGGAAATTCAGACTAGGGGTTACCTATCAGAACCCCACTGATAAAAACATACAGTGTCCCTATGGACATCTCCCAGTCCTTAAGACCCGTGTGACTGCAGACCACCATGCGAAGGGGCTAGCTAACCACTGAGAAACACAGAAGGCAATGTTGGCGAGGTGATGGAATCATCTGGCCTGCAGCCTTGCGATGAGTTTTGGCAGCTATGATGCTGACACACTGTGATACTGATTCTTCCTCTCCTCCCCACCCCACACTTAAATTCCACACAATGGGTGGAGTGAACCCCATTACTATTGGGCTGGACCATACGACTACGTCAGCCAGTGGGATATTTTGAAACACTATGGGTCAGTCCTGATTTCACGCCTTAGGCGGTACCTGAGTTTTCACTCACCCCTCTTGAAATTTCTGTGCTTGCGCTTAGAAGAGTATATCTTGGGTGGACGCTTGTCCCAGAATGAAAGACAAGGGGAGCAGGCTAAACCCAACCTGCAGAGCCATCTCCAACTGATCTGTGAACCTGAGAAGAAAAGCAGATACACGCTCTTATAAATCCCATTGATTGTTGGCCTGATTGCGCAAAGACTCATACAGAACTCTGATAGTTAATAATAGAAATAATAACTAATAATAAATATGGGGCATTTACTACCTGGTAGCCTCCACTCGCTATCATAACAGCCCCATGACACAGGAATGAGCTTCACTTTATCGGTGAGAAATGGAGGCTCTGAGAAATTAGGGAACTGACCGCAGGTCACACAACCAGAGACCTGCAGAGCTGGAATTCGATGGCCCCAGATGCTGTGCTCTCCCAATATTCTCTGCTTACCCAAGCACATGATCGATGATGCAAGTGTAGTTTTTCCAGGGCACAGAGACCACTGTTCTGTCATCCGAATGCAGGTGGGAAAAGCAGGAGCCTTTTCTGGAATGCCCCTCACCAGAGACAATGATGTCAACCCCAAACTTGAGACTCCGGAAGCCTGGTGGTCCCAGAAGCACAAGTCATTGTCTCCTGGGCAGGTATTGCTGCCTGAAGCTCTGGGAGCATCTTACAAGAGCAGATGAGCACAGGCTTCCTCCCTACTGCTAGGGCTGACATTTGATTCTTGGAAGCATTTATTGAGCACCTACTACTGAGCATATGGAAATAGGGTGATAAAAGCCTCCGCCCCCTTCTACCCCTCTCTCACCGTAGACTCAGGCACCTATAATTGTTTCGATCCAAGTCTTTGTTTCACTTGTTCCTGGGGTGCCCTTCTCTCTCTCCCATTTCAGTGATCCCACTTCTGTTCATCATGAAAGACCTCAATCGAAGGTCACCTTCTCGGATGCCTTGCTCGTTATCTATTACTTCCCATCTGAACACATAGCATGATGGCGGACAACAGGTAGATGGTCCATTTGGAAATGTTGCCTTTACAACCATAGATCACTTTTCAGTTTACACACTGCCAGTGAGCTCTAGGGTCGAGTCTCAGACCCCGTGATTGTGACAACGGTCCATTGCTCACCTCTCTGAGCACCTGCTGACGATATCTTGCTGGAGGATTCCAAGAGATCATCCACCGAAAGCAACTACCAGAATGCCTGACTCGCAATTAGCCCTCCAAAAATGCAATCTATTCCCAGGGCTGGTTATCATCTATTACCCTAGGTTCTGGGGCAACCAAGATGTTGATTTTTCCACCTTCTAGGAGTCAGATAACTTTTTCTCTAAGGGCCCCAAAGTAAATATTGTAAGCTTTGTGGATCATATGGTGTCTGTCCCATTACTCATCTGTGCTTTGGTACAATGAAAGCAGCTGCAGACCATGTGTAAATGCATATGCATGGCTGTGTGCTAATTAAACTTTATTTATAAATGGGCAGCGGGCCGGATTTGGACCAACGGCTATAGTTTGCTGACTTTGGCCCCAGGAAATTAGAGGAAGTCAGATAGAATGGAGATGGAATGTCCACTGTACCTATTTCATTTTGCAGTTCTTTAACTTGGAACCCAGGGTTTATATCAGTTACAGAGTCACCGTTGAGGAAGACCTCTGCAGAGGGCAGAGGAGGGGGCATTCTTAACTTGCAAAGTGAAGGAAGAAATCACAGGGCATTGAATCATGGGCTTTGGGTTCAGACCCCTGTCCAGAATCCAGCTCCATCACCCGCCATGTGTGACTTTGGGCAAGGGACCCCTCTCTGTTCAGCCTCAGTTTCCTTATTTATAAAATGGAAATAATAACAACCTTCATTCCATAGGCTTTGGGGAGGATAAATCCCATCAAATGCTTGGCTACCCTGCCAGAATTTGTAGGAACATCTTCAAAATGCCAAATGGAACATTACCTAGACCCTGGGAAGCCGGAAGAAAAAAAGTCACAATAGAAAATGCTGACCTTCTATTAGCTTCTAATACATGGAATTTCTCAGCATAACCTTGTAAACGGCTTAACTTTCAGCAAGGCTGACATTTGGGGGATGATAAACTCAGTTCTTGCTTGTAGCCAAGAAGCTTTTTTAAAGAGGACACCAAAGAAGGTCTCAGTGTGGCAATCCCACACCTCTAATCTTGCCCCAGAGGCAGAGGATGGGCCCCACACGTCTGGGGCTCCGGGGCCCACCTTCACCAGGCTCTGGGCACCCTGACCTTTCCAGTGTGATGGGAGATGCAGGCAGGAGTCCCACAGGTGCATGCAGTCCTCCTGATGATCCAAAGCAGAGGGAAATTCAAGGGAAAAACATGGCTTAACACTGGCAAGCAAGAGGATTAAAAAGGGCTTCAGAGGCGTAAAGAGAAACTACAAAGGCCAACATCGTCTACTTCTGTACTCAGAATGCCAGGTTTTCTCTTGATTCCAATAAGCTCTTTAAAAAATTCATGAGATTTTTTTTTTCTCTGCTTATTTATTCGAGTCCCCAGGATAAACTCGTGAAAAGCAGCTTCTCGTCGTGGGCATCCTGGGGGAAGGTATAATTTGTGTAGTTCAGACTAATAAATTACATAGTGTCAACATGTTCCATCACTAATGTCCCACGGCAGTCCCAGGCCCATTAATGAGGGGTGGCCAGAGTAAGTAAGATTTCTCTCGCTTCCTCCTCTTTTCTTTGTTTCCTTCCCTTCCATTTCTGAGGGACTTCCTGGTGCCAGGCACCAGGGACATAGAGATAAAAAGGCTATGGAAGGTCACAGTGAGGCAGGAGATAGGACAACTTAATGGAGAGTCCTGTAAGCCAGGGTGCCAGGTGCAGGAAAGAGAGTGGTGAGGAGGCAACCTCAGGCAGCATTTATAAAGCACCTGCTGTATACTCACAGCTGCCCTGGGGATGAAGGCAGGGCAGGAAGCAGCTCCCAGACAAACTACCACTCCATGCAAACCATCTACCTTGGGCCTCCCCTGTCCCCACTTAAATTGGACCCGGGAGCCCCCCCGGGGGGGGGAGGAAAGGGGGGAGGGCTGATATATTCACCTACAAGGATGCAAAAACTAGAAACCACCCAATGTTCAATAATAGGGAGCCAGTTATGTAAATGAGGTTACTTAGGGTCACATTATGCAGCCATTAAAGTAATAAGGAAGAAAGTTGAGTCGCAACACGGGAAGAAATGCTTAGAAAATAACCCCAGGAGGGGCGCCTGGGTGATTCGGTCCAAGTAAGCACCCAACTCTTGGTTTCATTTCGAGTCTGTGATCTCAGGGTCGTGAGATCGAGCCAGCATCCGGCTCCCTGCTCAGTGTGGAGTCCGCTTGAGTTTCCCCTCACTCTCGCTCTCTCTTTAAAATAACAAAATCTTAAAACAAACAATAAAACAACTCCAAGAATGGAAGGTGAATAATCTGTATTCTATCAGATGAGATGATGGGTGGGGAGAGTCTCACAAGGATCTGGCTGTCCAGGAGAACTGAGTCTGGAGGGAGAGTATTCTGGTCATTAGCTTAGAGGCTGACCTGAGGATCTGGATCTTTGAAGAGCAGGGGCTGTGATGTCCATATTCGTATGTATGGCTATATGTACATCTCTGTATCTGCATTTGTATCTGTATCGATAAATGCATACATATCTCTAGCTCCATACATCAGTATCAATACACCCATCTATGTGTTTGGGAATGGGTCCTCGCCCCACTGCCTGGTGGAGGGGACGTGATAAATGTAAGAGAGAAGAAACGATGTCTATGCCACTCACTCCGGCATGCTGGGCGGTGCATAATACTTGCACACAGTGGCCGAAGGGTCAGTACTGGAAGCCTCTAACTTGCATCTATCCAAGAAGACACCTTGACTAGGACCCACCTAGGATGTGACACCTGCACAACTAAGTCCTAAAAAGCTGTGGTTCCTGATGGACCCAGAGCCAGGACTCCTGGAAGCCACAGTCAGCAGACTCCCTGTGACTGTCTTGGGTCTCAGGCAGGCTCATGCCAAGGAGCTTAGGGCAGGAGAACGGGGCCGGCTCCTTGGCCACTCTATGGCCAGTCTCGGGCTGTCAAAACCCAAAGACGCCCGGATCCACCTCTGAAGGCACTGACAAGACCCAGGGATTTTCCTGCAGGTCTAGCGGGGACCAGAGGATGGAGATTAGAGCGCATGGGAGCAAAGCTTTCTAAAACTCACCTTCTGGGGTCTCGTCTTCACCAGATTTGCATTACTTTTGGCAGCCGCTACAGCTCACCCTGCTCTGCTGGTTTCTCTCTGCACCTTGCTTCTCGAAATCCCCTGCTTGCACACCACCCCCTACCCCCAGCGATAAGGACCAGCCCAGCCGGTAGCCATGCCCACCCTGTCCAGCTTCCCCAGCCTGCCCCCAATTTCTTCTCCAGGGGCCCCAAGTCCCTCGAATGTTTTTTCCATCTAGTATCATATGGGAATATGGTGAGTGACATACTCTTTGGTGAACGAGATGGGCTATAAATTCTGATTCAATCTTTGTAGGCTGGGCGACCTCAGACAAGCGACAGGTTTGTTTCTGCCTCTGGCCCTATTTTCCCACCTACAAAATGAGGATGGTATCAGCACACGCCCACTCAGATTGCTATGAGTGTTCAGGGAGTTGATGCATGCAAGATTTTGGTGTGCGGAGATTGTGCAGTAACCATTGGCCATCAGAACTATGATTTATCCACTGGAAAATTCTGTGAGGCCAGTAGGACAAGGGCTATGGTTCTAATTTTCTCTTCTTACTCTTTTTAAAAAAGATTTCTTTATTTTAGAGAGAGAGCGAGAGAGAGCATGAGCGGGAGGGGCAGAGAGAGAGAGAGAAGGAGACTCTCAGGCCGACTCCACACCGAGCACAGAGCCTGATGCTGGCTCAGTCTCAGGACACTGAGATCATGACCTGAACTGAATATGGTTCTGATTTTCTAATCAACAAGCCAAGGACCAGAGTGGTGATTTAACTTGCCCATGGCTGCACAGGACAATTGGCCAAGCCAGAAGTCAAACCTGGTTCCCTGAGCCCAGAGCCTTCAGATTTCAGCCCAGCTCCTGGAAGTCAAGCCCCGGGGGACAGGTGCTAGGGAGTGAGGGCCCCCATGGCTTGGATGCTGGCTAGTCATTCTGAGAAGAGGTTCTCCTTTCTGGCTTTAGTTTTCAGAGTCCCAACATGAAATTATGATATGTAGGACATAGGATTCTGGGGCATGTTAGTGCCTGACAACTAAATTTCTTCCAGGCAAACCTCCAGAGGGCCCATTTGGCTCTTCTCAGCAGAGTCTGGAATGACCTACTCTAGTCCCTCTGCTTGGGACAGGAAGTTTGGTGCCCTTATGAGCCACATCTCATGGCAGCCACTCAAGAATTCCTTCCTTCCTTCCTTCCTTCCTTCCTTCCTTCCTTCCTTCCTTCCTTCCTCCCTCCCTTTATCTCTTTCTCTCTCTCTTTATTTATTTAAGATTTTATTTATTTATTTGACAGAGAGAAACACAGCTAGAGAGGGAACACAAGCAGGGGGAATGAGAGAGGGAGAAGCAGGCTCTTCTCCCAGCTGAGCAGGGAGCCTGATGCAGGGCTCAATCCCAGGACTCCGGAACCATGACCTGAGCCAAAAGCAGAGGCTTAAGGACTGAGCCACCCAGGAGCTCCCTTTTAAAAAAAATATTTTATTTTGAAGTAATCTCTATACCCAGCATGGGCTCGAACCCACAACCCCAATATCCAAGAGTCACATGCTCCACTGACTGAGCCAGCCAGGCACCCCAAGGATTTCTTGTATCATTTCTAGTTTGGCTGCATGGTGTCCCCTCTTTAGAGTACTGTTATCCCTACATTCAAGCACAGAATTCCAAGGTCATCCCTGGACACCCTGCTGGCTGTCGGGATTCCCTCCCCCCGACCTGCATCATCACACTTGGTACTTCAGAGTATAGGATGGTGGTTAGAAAGTTCTGGAGTCATGGGCACCTGGGTGGCTCAGTGGGTTAAAGCCTCTGCTTTCGGCTCAGGTCATGATCTCAGGATCCTGGGATCGAGGCCCACATCGGGCTCTCTGCTCAGCAGGGAGCCTGCTTCCTCCTCTCTCTCTGCCTGCCTGTTTGCCTGACGGTGATCTCCTTCTCTGTGTCAAATAAATAAATAAAATCTTAAAAAAAAAAAAAAAGAAAGTTCTGGAGTCAGACAGATGCGAGTTGAAAGCTTAGTTGTGACTCTTACTGAGTCTGAATTTGGGTAAATTATTTAGCCTCTCTGAGTCTCTATTTCTTTGTCTGTCAAATGGGTATTTGGATAATGGAAAGCAGACAAATAATACTTCAAAGAGCTGTAGTAATTCGGTGAGATTGTATTTGTTAGCTATGACTACAATAATGCCACATAACAAATACCCCTAAAACCCTGGTGTCATGTGACCATCAGCAACCCACAGAAGGAGAAATAGAAGTAGCCAACACATACATGAAAAGGTTTCACTGCAATAGTAAACAAAGAAAGTTAACTAAGGAAAACCCCAGGGGCATCTGGGTGACTCAGTCAGTTGAGAAGATTTCAGCTCAGGTTGTGATCTCACGGTCATAGGATCAAGCCACAAGTCAGGCTCTGTGCATAGCATGGAGTCTGCTTAGGTTTCTCTCTCCCCTCTTCTTCTCTCCCCCGTGCTCGCTCTCTCTCTTTCAAATAAATGAATAAATAAAATCTTTTTTTAAAAAAAGAGGAAAACCCAAGATATTCTTCTTCATCTATGCCTAATTGGTAATTTTTAATAGACTTTGCTTTTTAGAACAGTTTTAAATGGACAGAAAATTTGAGAAGAGTACAGAGTGTTCCCCTATATCCCCAGTCTTGCCTGTTAGCATCATCTTACTGTGATACGGCACATTTGAATTGCTGTTGATATATAATTATAAACTAGAGTTCTTATTATATTTAAATTTCTTTACTTTTCACCTAACTTTTCTTTTTGAATTCAGAATCCCACCCAAGACAATACCTTCTGTGTAGCTGCCGTGGGTCCTTAGGTTTCACAGACTTTCTTCATTTTTGATGACCTTGAGAGTTTTGAGGAGTACCACTTAAGTATTTTGTAGAATGTCTCTATTAGTGCCTAAAAAAAAAGTTTTTTAAAGTTGTTTTTTTAATTTGTTTGCTTATTTTTATTTATTTATTTGTTTGTTTGTTTAAATAATTTCTACCCGCAATATGGGGCTTGAACTTACAACCTCAAGGTCAAGAGTCACATGCTCTTCCGACTGAGCTAGCCAGGTGCCCCTGTCTGATTTTTTTTTTTTAAAGATTTTGTGTATTTGAGAGAGAGAGGGAGCAGGAGACAGCATGAGCTGGGGCAGGGGAGGGAGAGGCAGAAGGTGAGGGAGAAGCAAGCTCCTCACCGAACAGGAAGCCTGACATGGGGCCTGATCCCAGCACTGAGCCACTCAGGCGCGCTTGTTTTGTTTTTGTTTTAATGAACTGACTGGGGTTATAGGTTTTTGAGAGGAAGACTGGAGAGGTAAAATACAATTTTCATCACTTCATATCAAGGGTATGTAATACTAACATGACATAGGACCCCTGATAAGGGGCCTTAATCATCTATCTGGCTGAGGTTATGTCTGTCGGGTTTTTCCATTGTCAAGATACTCTATTGCCTCCTTTGCACGCTGAACACTTTGAAGGGAAGTTACAAGCATAGTCCCTCTGCCCCCCACTTTGAGGGCAGAGTACTTAACATAAATTATTTGTAGTTCTTCTGCATGGGATATTTGTCTTTTCTTCCCATTAAGTTATTTAATTATTTAATCATTTAGTTTTATCAGTATGGACTCATGGCTGTTTGTTTTATACTTTGAGTTATAATCCAATTATTCTTTATTTATGTCATTCGAATCGTTTCAGCTTGGGTCACTAGGGGCTTTTCAGTTGGCTCCTATGTTCTCTGACATACTTTAATTAATTTCTTTTTTTTTCTTTTTTTTTGGTTTGGAGCACATTCTTACAATCTGACAGAAGATGCTCCAGGCTGATCTTATATGTTTATGGTCCTGGTTATGGAGTCGGCTGTTTTTTTTAATGATCCCTACTTCCTTTTATGGGAGAATGGTGTTATAAACCAGGATCTGGCCATTAAATATTCTTGTTACTATTGGGGTGTCATTGCTTCTAGGCCTTCTCAGTAGACAGAGCAAGGAAACGTATGCTACTATAGTAGCCTATGTATGTAAATATGCGTGGATATAAATATTTCTATATGTGACAGGAGCTACATATATTAAGCGATACAGACTGATGTCTCCAGGTCCAATCCATTACCACACGAATCATCCAGTCTCCTCCCCTTGCACATTTTATATGCCAACAATGAGAAACCTGGCTCCCACCATGCACCATCCCTGTATGGAATTCTTCAGTTCCAGTACACACGTACAGTAGTCTTGGAATCGTTAACCTGTACCCCATGGACCTCAACTTTATCAACTAGAGTACAGTGCTTAAGTGCTGTTTTCTTTGCCTTTAATCTTACAGACTACACATTTCCAAAACTGCTTAGATCAGCGCCTTTTCCTCCTACCCCCTTTAGCGTGGTTGTTCCATACATTCGTAATACATGTAGATTCTTCATCACAGTCGTCACAGTACACGGGAGTCGGTGTGGACCTTCCTGAGGATGCAGGCAAGTACAAGGCAACAGGATCCAGAACATCAAGTGAGACTAACGCATTTGGTATGGAAATTGGCTGCAGTGTCTCACATCAACTCCTCCCTGTGTTACAGAGTTTATGAGGCATCATTTATTTTTACTTTGGAGAGAGAGAGAGAGAGAGAGAGAGAGAGAGAGAGAGAGAGAGAGAAAGCAGGGGAAGGGCACAAGGAGAGGGAGAGAGAATCTCAAGCAGGGGAATCTCACAACCTTGAGATCATGACCTGAGCCAAATCAATTGTAGGATGCTTAACCAACTGAGCCACCTAGGCGCCCTTGAGCATTTATTCCTTCCTCACAATCACCCGAGCCCTGGGGATCAACAGTGTATCAGACACGGGTCTAGCCAAGTTTAGAAAGGCCTGGAAGGCATGGACATAGCTCACCTTAATACCAGACAGACAATGAAACACAACATGCAAGAGCAGTTCCGAAAACAAAGCCTTCACTTCAGCAGGGCTTGGCCCCCGTGGGAAGATCTGGGAAATGTGTGCATGATGGTGTCCAGGAAACTGAAAGGGAAGAATCTACTCAGAGGGGAAAAACATGGGGGTGGAGAAAAGTAAGCGGTGCTATGAATAAGGCTAGTTTCCTGACATTCTGTTCCGCTTTTCAAGACAGAAACAGCCTTATCATTTCTATGCCTAGAAAAGGATGCCAGAGTATAAGACTTGTGAAATAAAAACCAATAAATAAACAATAGCTGCATATATTCCACTGTGGGACAGAAGTATGATTCACTCAATCCGTCTCACTGATCAGACATTTGGTTTCTTTTCAAGTTTTCACTGTTATAACGGACCCTATAATAAAAATACATACTTGCACTTGTCCAATTTTTGTCTTAGGATAAATCCCTAGTGGCGAAATAGTTGGATCAAAGAGGGTGTACATTCTAAGTTTTTGGTAAAGATTGCAAAATTTCCCTACATGCACAGTTTACACACTAAGACACCCAAGCTACCCTGTGTTCACAGTTGTATTACTGATGATAATTTCCTATTGTCATTCTTTGTAATCTGCTGGCTCTGTGGGACAGTGCCACGGGACCTCACGAGTGACACGAATGACATGACACCAACTTGCCTGTCACCATTCACCTTTGTCTTCCTCCGCACACCGAACTCTGGGGTTCAGATGAAAACTTCCAAAATCCCTCACAAGCCACACCTGGAAATGTCTCTGGACTCTTCTGGTCTTCCCCGGTGACCACATGAGAGCAGACGGCTTAGCAGATCAGCCTGGAGAGTAGTATGTTCATTGTTTCTTTCAGGTCAGGTCCAGAAAACCTGTGGGGCTTGTGCTGTGATGGAGAGAAGAGCTAGTTTTTGAGAATGTGTCATTCACGCGCCTGGTGGGAACCAGGGTTTCTGCAGGCATGCAAGGGTCGCACAGATCACTTAGGGACCCAAGAGCATATTCTGTGCTCTGCAGAGAACAGGCCCATCACTTTGGGCATGCACATCACGTCCCAGCCCCTCGGAACCGATGTTTCCACAACCAGGGGTGGCAAGCTGGTAGGCAGCCCTGGGATCTTGAGAGAAGGGGGCTCAGGGTGGGGTTACACCAAGACCACAGACCTCATTTCTAGTTCCAAATCTGTCTAGGTATTGAGTAAAGCAGGCTCATGAAGGAGGAAAAGTGAAGCCCAGAGAAAGGGAGACATCTCCCTGGGGCCACACAGCAATCAGCCTGAGGAAAGCCTTCTGAGCAGGCGTCCTTACCAGACATGGCTGCCTCCCCTGCGGCAACTCCTGCTTCTAGATCTCGGCCTACAGTGAGACTCGGGCAGCAGCTTGTTTATGAGGTTGTGTTCCCGAGCTTTTAAAGGTCCAAATGGTTCCAGTTGTGGGGATCTACAGGCCATGAAACTGTCAGGCTAACAACGCAGCGTCTCTTGCTCAAGGTAATGATGTCATCTGTTTGTGGAAAAAGGCCCCTGGTCCAGGCTGTCACGAGAGCTGTCACCACATGGAGCCACAGCCAGGGTACAGAGGGCTCAGGACGGGTCTGCACAGAGTCACTTTGCTAGGTCTGGGCTGCTTTCTCTTGCACACAAGGGCCTGGTGTGCTTGGGGAGAGCGGGAATCAGGTACGTGCACCTTGTTCTTGTCCTATGTCTAGTCCCTGATCAGGACCGCAGGCAACACCCCCCACCCACTTCCAGCGCTGCCAAGGATGCCCTCCCCTACTTCTGCCTCAAAACTAGCTTATAGGACACCTGGGTGGCTCAGTGATTGAGTCTCCAACTCTTGATTTCGGATCAGGTCATGATCTCATAGGTCCTGGGTTTGAGCCCTGCATGGGGCTCCATGCTTAGTGGGCTCTTCTCTCCCTCTGCCTCTCCCCCACTTATGCAGTATCTCTCTCTCTAAAATAAATAAATCGGTCTTTGTTTTTTCTTTGTTTAAAAAAGATTTTATTTATTCATTTGGGACAGAGAGATACACAGATAGAGGAGAGAGAGAACACAAGCAGGGGGAGTGGGAGAGGGAGAAACACCTTCTCCACTGAGCTGGGAGCCGGACATGGGGCTCGATCCCAGGACCTGGAGGAGATCATGACCTGAGCCAAAGACAGATGCTTAACCATCTGAGCCATCCAGGTGCCCCAATAAATCAATCTTTAAACAAACAGAAGGATAAATAAACAAAGCGGCTTAGGACTGTGGGTACAAATCCTGGATCTGGGGTTTTCTGCCCGATCCAGGACAAGCCACGTCACGAGTCTCATCGCATAGTTCCTCATTTCTAAATCAGTGTCAGTAATAGATCCAGCTTCACAGGCTATTGCAAAGATTAAGTGAAATAAACCTCGTGGGCTGCGGTGAGGATACCTCAGCTGTAACAAAACCCCGCTCAGGTTAGCTGAAGCTAAACAGAGGAGGGTGAGGGTCTACTCAAAAGGGAATGAATCCAATCTTAAATTTAGGATGTAAAGAAGTGACATCGTGTTTGCATTCCAGGTGATCGGCGAAGACCCATGCACCTGGGACCTCCAGAGTCTTCCTCCTAAACGTCCCACTCGCACCCTCACCCACGCTGGCCTTTCCTGGGTGCTTTGTGGATCCCAGGGCTGGGCACCCGCAGGGAGAGGCTTCCACAGCAGGGACTTGCCTGCTGTTCCACAGGACCGTCCTGCCCCCAGGGACCCGGCTGAGCCCCCAAATCACAGCATTCAGCCTCAGACTTTTTAGTCCCATTCCACTTGCCAAGAACTTGGAGTACATTCTATAAGGTCAGGAACACTGTTTGCCTTATTTATCACTGTGTGGCCAGCATCCAGAACAAGGACTTGGCAAACAGTCTCCATTCTATGTTGAAGGGATGAACAGGTGGATGAATGGATGGATGGATGGATGGATGGATGGATGGACGGACGGACGGACGGATGGATGGATGGATTGGTGGATATATGGATGGGGGGGTGGAAGGCTGGCAAGGATGGCAGGAAACAAAGGAGGAAGCAGGGAAGGAAGGAAGGTAAGAAGGAAGGAAAGAAGAAAACAAGATGAATGGATGGATAGACAACTCAAGGTGAGAAATGTCAGCCCCAAGTCATTCTTTATTTTTATTTTTATTTTTTTACAGATTTTATTTATTCATTTGCCAGAGAGAGAGAGCAAGAGGGTGAGCACAAGCAGGGAGAACAGCAGCCAGAGGCAGAAGATGACTCCCTGATGAGCAAGGAGCCCGATGTGGGGCTCCATCCCAGGACCTAGGGATCATGACCGGAGCTGAAGGCCGACGCTTAACTGATGAAGCCACGGGGGCATCCCAGCCCCAAGGCATTCTTAAAAACATTTCATAAGGGAATATCTTTAGTAATTTAGCATTTTAGAACATTTAAAACATATACCTTTTTTTAAATAGAAAAAATAAGTCAGCATCTTTCAAATCATAGTCTAGGAACTTGCTGACTCTTCCTGAATCTGCCAGCTTCTCACTGCCTTCCGTAATAATCACAATTACACATGGAGATATATCTATAAAACACAGTCTCTACTATATGAATGTGACCTCTGGTAAAGAGGTGAAAGGACACCAGAAGTGGAAGGAGAGCAAACATTTACTGAGTGTCCACTAGGCATCCATTGTTTTATTAAAATGCAACTTTGTCAGATTCTCTCAACTCTACACTGGGAATAATTTCATGCCTGCTTTTCAGGTGAGGGAACCCCAATATCGTGAGGTTTCATATCCTGCGGGAGACCGCACAGCTGGTAAATGGCAGAGATGGTTTTGAATTAAGCTGTGCTCAGTCCCACATGGCCTGCCTGGGAAGAGGAAGAGGGCCTTCTGGAAGGACAGGAATGGGGTGACCACTGTCTCAGGACTGTGCTTACCTGTACCGGCTCACTGATCTCCCAGCAATCCTGTAGGAAGGGAGCTGTTAGCATCCCAATCTGGCAGGTGAGGAAACTGAGTTTAAGAGTTGAACATCACTTCTGAGGCCACTGATTTAATGCTCAAGAAAGCTTTTCAAGATCAACCGGATTTCATGGCAATATGGCCCCAGTGAAGGCAGACAATGGGCTTGGGGCCTCAGGGGCTCACTCGGTGCCCTAAATTCCTTCATTACACTCTCCTTGGAGTCATGGTGTGTTGATTGTGGTTAAAATGCATGTCGTACCTGGAGGGATAACACAGAAAGTCATTATTGGCCTGGAATAAAGCCAGGCTACATTTGTGTCCAAATTCCATTTTCAGTACCTTTGGGTTTCTTTCTAATAACTTGAAAATGTTTTTTTTTTGCAAGTAATTCATGTTCATTGTAGAAATTTAGGAAATGAAGAGAGGTAAAAAAAATTAAATAAAGAAAAAAATTGCTCCAAATCCCTCTGAGGCAGCCATTTCTTCCCATATATCTAGTAGTAGTGCTCAAATTTAAAACTATACATTTCTCACTCTCCAGGGAGCTAATTAGAAGTGGACACCATCTCCATGCTGATGCAGGGGGGAGGGGTGCATGGGGGAAGCATGTGACCCAGAAATGACCAGTCGGAGCATCCTAGCCCTGGCCACAGTGATCGGTTCATGAAAAGGAGCATAAACAAACTCAGGCACAAGCCAATTAGAGCTCTGCCCAGAACTTCCCCTGGAATCAGTGAGATAGTGGTGCTTTTTTTTTTTTTTTAATTGTCCTAAGCTGCAAAGAGGCTGGGAGCTGAGAGTGGCCAGTCTTGTCTCAGTCTATGGAGAGTTTGCCAGAGAATGAAGCCAACTCCACAGAAGAAAGGACAACTGAGACATATGGAGAGAGAGATGTCTGCCATTGTATGAGCACCTGGATCCAACTACACCTGAAGCCAGATTTTGATAGTTTTCAGTTATTAAATTGAGCCGTATGGCAATTTTTTTATTTGGCAATTTTTGATCCCAAAAAGATAATTTCATATCATTCAACTAAATCTATGAGACAACAAATCCCCTTTCTTACTTAAATGAGTTTAAATTGAGTTTCTGATCCTTACAACTGAAAGAATGCTGTCTGATATACCTGTCACCCAAAGAAAATAAAAAAATCACATTTTGGTCTCTCTCTTCCTATACTTACTTCTCTGTGGGCCTCTACTGTATATGTTTGCATAACAGAGTATAACACAGTGTAGTATAATATAAAAAATTAGTGACATGTATTTTTATTTTTTTAAGATTAATTTTTTTATTTGGGGGTTAGAGACAGAGAAAGAAAGAGAATCCTGAGGCAGACTCCCTGCTGAGTGGGGAATCCAACACAGGACTCAAGCCCAGGACCCTAAGGCCATGACCTGAGCCAAATTCAAGAAGTGGATCCTTAACCAACTGGTCCACCCAGGTGCCCCAATTTGTGACATATTAATTTAACTTATTATCTGTGTAATTCATTGTTCAATATCTGCCTTCTCTCACGGACTGAATGTTCAATGCCTGCCGTCTCTCATGGAGAACACAAAAGCAGGAGCATACCAGATGCTCAATAAACATTTGTTGACTATATCAATATAGGTATATACCAGAAAGGGGAATCCAGTGCAGAGAATGATTTGAAGAAAAGCCAGTCCGCAGCCAGGTATATACATCTACTCCATAAAAGCGAGATATACTGTCCCATTAGAATAGGGTGCATGAGCCCAGCCAAGCAATGAAAACAGAGCACCTGCATTAAAATTTAATGGCGGGCCAGCTAAACCCAGCAGGTTAGAGAAAAGACTGGCAGTTGCTGAGGAAAATATGTTGTTCAACTTATCAGCCTTTAAAAAAAAAAAAAAGAGTTTATTTATTTACTTAGAGAGAGGAGGATGGAATGGGGGGGGAGTAGAGAGAGGGGGAGAACATGAATCCCAAGCAGACTCCCTGCTGAGCATGGAGCCCAATGTGGGGCTTGATCTCAGGACCCTGAGATCATGACCTGAGACCAAATCAAGACTTGGATCCTTAACCAACTGAGCCACCCAGGTGCCCCTAACTTATCAGCCTTTTAAAAACACTGGCAGGAGCCGGTGTGGGAGTGAGTACAGGAAAGAAATATAGTAGCAGGATTTGTGGTGTGAAACCCACTGAAAGAGGTTCAGCAGAGGATTTTCTTCTGAATGTCCATCACTCAGACCACCGGTGTGTGACTCATTACTGCCTCCTCCAGGTGACATAGGGAAATGCAGGGGAAATGGAATGCAGTTGGTCAAGCCATTAGTTGTGCTACTGCAATTATCACAGATGATATTTATCACAGGTGATACTGCGATTATCACAGGCTCAGTGATGATCAGAACATGGAGGTGTGCTCTCTCATTGCTGCTGCTGTAGTTATCATAACCACCGTATTGTAACCAATATTCACATCATCAGCACTAAGAGTAGCTGGTGGGGATGGCCAGGCAAGGTGCTAAAAGGCTCTCATGTGTTATCTCATTATCTCTTATAATATCCTAGGAAACTGGAACTTTTAGGTACCCATGTTACAGATGAGGAAACTGAGGCTTAGACAGGTGAAGACTTGCCCAAGGGCACATAGTCGGTAAGGGGCAAAAGTAGGACTTGAACCCAAGGTCTTCTGACCCTTTATGCTCTATTACTTTCTAGATGATCTAATTGGCCCTCTTCGTTGTATACATGAGAACAACAAGGCTCTGAGAAGCTCCCCCCGACCCCGCCCCAGCTCTGAAGTTGTAGAGGATCTCAAATAACTATTAGGACCTTTACACGGTTATACTTCCATTTGGCTTTTCAGAAATGATCCTAAGCAAATGATGGGAGGGGTCCTGATGCAGTGGAGCCTGGGTGGGGTTGAGCAGAAGATACTGGCTAATGTTTGCATTCTATGCAAGTACTGACTCAGGGGGTGGCTGGGGCCAAGCCAACAGAGAAATTCACTTGACTCTACATGATGGGAGCGAGGGCTACAAGTGAGATTGCTCACCATCATGCCATCTGTGGTGACAGCAAGCTGAGCCCCTCCAAGGGTCTGCCCCTAAATCAATGGATGAGTAAACCTTGGTGGACACGCCCACCAGGCAGGCCTAGATGCAGGCACGACAGCATGGGCGAGTCTTAAAATCACAGTGCCATGGAGAAAACAAGAAACAGGATGCAGCCCAGATGCAGGGAGGAGCATCTGCTGGTGACCCTTTGCCTTTAGCCCACCCAGCTAAACTGACCCACAGGAGGGCTTAATATACATTCACACACATGGTTCTTTAGATGCGAAGTACACGGTTTTCTCTACACCTTTAGGTACCATCTGCATGTCTTAGAAGAGCATAAATGGCTTTGTAATCAAAAAGGAATGAGAAAGCATTTTCTGTTTGAAAGGAAAATGTTTGCTCACTATGAATGGAGCAAGGATTTCTGAGGCCAGCCCTGACAGTCCTGTCTCGCAGGGAAATGACTGCCTGTTTGTTTGTTTGCAGGGACTCCGACTGTCGTTCTCACCCACTGGGAGCACAGTTCTGGGCCGAGGGCTCCAGAGGGAAAAGACTCTTCCCTAGTGTGATGCCGGGTATGTTCTTTGACCATGAAACCTCTGCTTCCACACCTCCAAAATGGGCACAATGTCTGCCATGACATCAAGACAAAATGAGAGAGTATGTAGAAGGGGTTTAGCACCAAGTTTAGCAGAGAGCAGGGGCTCAACATATAACCCTTTTTTTTTTTTTTTAAGATCTTAAAGTAATCTCTACACCCAACGTGGGGCTTGAACTCATGACTCCAAGATCAAGCATTGTCTGCCCTTCTGACTGAGGCAGCCAGGTGCCCCCTTAGCATAGAATCATCTTATTATGATGGCTGGGGGCCAAGTACATGCCTCAGCTGGCGGAACCGTGGGGACAGAGGTACTCAGCGTGACCGTGCCAGGTCCCATAGGGCTATTCTGTTCAGATTTCTCTACTTTTAAGGAATCAGAGCCAGAACGGCTGATTCCTTGTCCTTCCCCAGCCTCCTCCAGAGCAATTAAGGGAGCCTTAATTCCTGGATAAGAAAAGGCAATGAAGGATCATTTGGGCCAATTTCATCAGTGGAGCAGTTTGTGCGCTTGGGAAAAGCTAGGGAATTCCAGCACAGCCCACAGCTTTCAGGCTGTGGCCCCAGACCAAGTGATTAGAAATGAAGAGGTGAAAGTCTAGAAGCAGAGAAAGTAGGAGCTACCTAAAGATGTACCCAGATCAAAGCCCTGGGAATAAATGGACCCCACACACATCTATGAAGTTCTGGCATTAGTCTCTGAGGAGACACAGACACACACACACACACACACACACACAGACACACACACACACACACCAGCTCAGGAAACTCTAGTTAAAATTTATTTCACTTCAATTGAATCAGAAATGATACCCCAGATTGTCCAACTACAATTCACCATCCCTTTTGTTCTTCCCTTTAAAGTAATACAAATAGCTCTACCACAGTGAGTGATTTCTATGAGCTGTCTTTACAGAATTTAGCTCATTTAACCCTCCAAACACCAGGTAACAATTAAGATTCCAGTGAATTGTAAAGACAAGAAATAAAATGACAGTGGCTTAGGGAAGAAAGCTTATTTATTTTCTGATGTTAAATGAGTTCAGAAACAATTGGTTCAGAGGAGGAGCAAGATGGCAGAGGAGTAGGAGCCCTAGAGATCACTGAGTCCCAGCAGTTCAGGTGGACGGTTATCAAACCAGTTGGAACACCTACAGACTCAACAGGAGATGGAAGAGAGGAAGAACGGCACTTCTACGAACAGAGAAGTGACCACTTCCTGGAAGGTGGGACACATGGAGAAGTGAATCGGAGGCGACATTTGGGAAGACAGACCGCGGGGGGAGGGGCTGGCTCCCGGGCAGCAGGAGAGCCACGGGGCACAAAATCAGAACCTTTAGAGTCTGCTCCACTGGGGGATGTCACCCCAGAGGCTAAGGGGAGGGTGGGGGGTGGAGCCCGCACAGTGTCACTGTGGACTCAGGACCTGCGGGGTCACAGAAGGACCCGGGGTGCCTGAGCGCGGCAGAGCCTCCAGGTATGGGAGCGGGGAAGCCAGCAGCAGAGACAGAAGCCGAGGAGGGGGCTCTCAGCTCGGGCTTACCTTAAACCGTGATCCAAGGTGCAGTCGGGCCATGGCTCTTGGAGCAGGGACCCCACAGGTGGCAGATCCGGGGAGACCCCCTCCTTCCTCCACCGGGAGGGGCGGCGCGGGAGCGCGCTGCGGGAATCTGCTGGGTTTGAAGTCTCCAGACGGGGCCGCGCGCCAGAGAAAGAAACGCTCGGTCACAGGCCGGGTGACACGGAGTGTGGCGGGAGACCCGGGAGACGGGTGTGACTGACCGCTCTTCTCTCAGGGGCACTGAGGAGGGGGCCGGGCTCTCGGCTCCTCTGGGCGGAGACTGGGGGCCGCCATCTTCATTCCCGGCCTCCAACGCTGGACGGAAAGCCGTCAGGGAACAAAAGCTCCCGCGAGCGAACGAGCAGCTTAGCCGGGCCCCTGGCGAGGGCGGGGCACTTCCGCCTCAGGCGGAGACCATTCAGAATCAACACCCCGGGCCCCTCCCCCGGGAGATCAGGGAGAACATCCAGCCAAGACCAGGGTCACCCATCAATGAGAATAGAAGAACTTCAGAGCTAGGGGAATGCGCCACATAGAATTCATGGCTTTTTTTCCCCATGATTCTTTAGTCTTTAAAAGTTAATTTTTTAAATTTTTTTTCTCATTCTATTTTTTAAATTTTTTCCCTCTTTCCTATTTAACTTTTTAAAAACTATTTTATCTTATCAATACCTTTCTTTAAAAAAATCTTTTAAAATTCCATTGTTTTAATCATATTCTGTCCCTTCATTGTATTTAAGCTTATTTTTTGTATATGTATAGGTTTTACTTTCTTTAAAACCTTGGGATACAGTTTCTTCTACTAGGTAAAAATACACCCTAAATCTAGTGCCTGGCTTTATTCTAGTCTCCAGCATCATCACATTCTTTCCTCTTTTACTTTTTCTTTTTTCAACCAACCTCTTATCAATTGCTTTTTAAAAATCTTTTTAAATTTTCATCTTTACAATCATATTCCATCCCTTCATCGTGTATACCTGTATTTTTGTACATATATAAGTTTTTCTTTCTTTAAATTTTTGGAGGCAGTTTCTTCTAACAGGCCAAAATATGCCCAAAATCAAGTGTGTGGCTGTATTCTATTCACCAGTCTAATCATATATAGAGAGAGACACAGAGAGAGACATAGAGAGAGATAGAGATAGAGGGTGTTTTTTTCTTCCCTTTCTTATCCCCCAGACTTATCAAAAAGAAAAGAGAAAGGACCCAATTTAATAAAATCATGAAGGAAAGAGGACAGATCACAACCAACACCAATGAAATACAAACAGTTATAAGAACATATTATGAGAAACTATACACCAGCAAATTTGACAATCTGGCAGAAATGGATGCATTCCTAGAGGCATAGAAACTACCAAAACCAAGAAGAAATAGAGAACCTGAACTGACTCATAATCGGTAGGAGATTGAAGCAGTCATCAAAAATCTCCCAACAAACAAAAGTCCAGGGCCAGATGGCTTCCCAGGGGAATTCTACCAAACATTTAAAGAAGAGTTAATACCTATTCTCCTGAAACTGTTCCAAAAAATAGACATGGAAGGAAAACTTCCAAACTCATTTTATGAGTCCAGCATGACCTTGATCCCAAAACCAGACAAAGACCCCATCAAAAAGGAGAATTCAGACCAATATCCTTGATGAACATGAATGCAAAAATTCTCACCAAGATACTAGCCAATAGGATCCAACAGTACATGAAAAGGATTACTCACCATGACCAAGTGGGATTTATTCCTGGGCTACAGGGTTGGTTCAACATCTACAAATCAATCCGTGTGATATAGTACATTAATAAAAGAAAGAACAAGAACCATAGTATCCTCTCAATAGATGCCAAAAAAGCATTTGACAAAGCACAGCATCCTTTCTTGATCAAAACTCCTCACAGTGTAGGGATAGAGGGTACATACCTCAATATCATAAAAGCCATCTATGAAAAACCCACAGCAAATATCATTCTCAATGGGGAAAAACTGAGAGCTTTCCTCTAAGGTCAGGACCACAGCAGACCTGCCCACTATCACCACTGTGACTTAACATAGTACTAGAAGTCCAAGCCTCAGCAATCAGACAACAAAAAGAAATAAAAGGCATCTGAATCAGCAAAGAAGAAGTCAAACTCTCACTCTTTGCAGATGATATGATACTTTATGTGGAAAACCCAAAAGACTCCACTCCAAAACTATTAGAACTCATGCAGGAATTCAGTCAAGTGTTAGGATACAAAATCAATGCACAGAAATCAGTTGCATCTCTGTACACCAACAGCAAGACAGAAGAAAGAGAAATTAAGGAGTTGATCCCATTTATAACTGCACCCAAACCCATAAGATACATAGGGATAAATCTAATCAAAGAGGCAAAGGACCTGTACTCAGAAAACTATAAAGTACTCATGAAAGAAATTGTGGAAGACAAAAAGAAATGGAAAAATGTTCCATGTTCATGGATTAGAAGAACAAATATTGTGAAAATGTCTGTGCTACCTAAAGCAATCTACACATTTAATGCAATTCCTATCAAAATGCCATCAATTTTTTTCAAAGAAATGGAACAAATAATCCTAAAATTTATATGGAACCAGAAAAGACCCCAAATAGCCAGAGGAATGTTGAAAAAGAAAACCAAAGTTGGCGGCGTCCCAATTTCAGACTTTCTGACCCGATTGTCAGAGGCAACCCAAACCTAGGAATTATTTCCTCTAGTAGTTTTTTGGCCACCACCCCTGCCATCTCATGTTTGGTGGTTTCTTGCTGAGATAGGCTACTGGCCTCTTCCCGCTTCATGTAATGTCAAAACCTTAACTATTTTCTGCCTAACTATAGTCTGCCTTTCATCGTCTTGTGCATCCCTGTTGTTAAACACTTTCTCTGCTAAGCCCACTAATTCAGTCAAATTTTTCCCTTCAAAACCCTCAATTTTCTGTAGTTTCTTTCTTATGTCTGGGGCTGGCTGGCTAGCAAAGGCCAGGTTAATTGCCCTCTGGTTTTCGGGTGCCTCAGGGTCGATCGGGCTGTACATTTTATAGGCTTCAATAAGCCTTTCCAGAAAAACCCTGGGGACTCATCCTTACCTTGAGTCACTGCACTGATCTTGGATAAATTTATGGGCCTCTTTGCAGCCACCCGGAGTCTCCCCGACAAAGCCTGGCAGTCGGAACGGAGACTCTCCCTACCTTTTCATATACAGAGTTGTTTTCCGTATTTCCATCAGTCTTAGTTACAGTTAGCAGAATTTTGCACTCTTTAGAAACCTTAATCTCCGGTGAAGACTAAGGAGTAATGGATTGTAAACTTTTACACCAGAATTATATCATTGGGCTCACCTAGGGTCAGATATCCTGGTTAGCCTCACAACCACCACTTAACAGTCATTTAAGCATACAGTCTGGGACAGTGGCTTCACTGGGCTTCCCTCCCTTTGTGAACGGTGTCGCAGACAAAGGGTGGGGCACTCTCAGATGCTGTCCTGCTCACGTCCCTCATGGGAACTTCAGGGCGTCTTAGCTAAGGTCTATCCTATAAGCCCCAGACCAGGCTACTCTGTGGAGTAGATGACTGCTATGCCATATGACGCTCCACAACTCAGGGTGCAGCCCACTCAGACCCCATAGCCGCAGCGATGGAGCCATACGGACACACTCACACGCTAAGGCACTCTTCAGATTCAGACAGGTTGGGCACCCCCCTTGGGTGTCCCTCACTAATGGGAGGTGATCAGGCTCCCCTTCCATCCAATAGGACGGGTCTGACTGGCCGTGGACCCGGGGCATACCTGGTCCGATGGGAGGATCTGGTCAGTTGTCCCTGGTTTCCTATTGTGGGTCCAGCTCATACACAACAAACAACACAAACAACAAACAACACAAGAAGTAACAGGAAGACAAGACAAAGACAACCACAAACACAACCGCCTAGGCTAGGGGGACTCTAACCCTCTGGCGATCACAGATGGGGATTTTGTAGGTCCCCTGACTGCCGAGAGGGACTCAAACCCTCTGGCGACCACGTATGGAGGGATGGGGTATCCCCGAATCCACTCTGGCCCTAGGGAGCTATACTGCGTCATTTCTCCCCATCAGGCCACTCCCCTGGAGCTTCGCAGGCAGAACAGAACAGAATCTCGGGATCGTACCAGATGTTACCAGATGTTACTGTTCCTCCGGAGGCTTTCCCCCCCAAAATTCTGATGCTGGCTCAGCCCTCGTCATTTGATCCTGGACAAGAGCCCCCAAATGATAGAGTTTGTGTTCAAAGGAATGAGGCTGATACAAAATCGAAGGTCAAGCAAAGCTTTATTTTGCACCAGACATCCGAATTTCACTGGCCAGGCCAGGGTTGTCTCTAAGGAGAGAATGACCCCGCCTAATTTCTCAGGCTAGCTTTTATAGGGCAAACCCCCAGACCAGAGTTGACTAGGATCACATAGCTGCCCAGAGTTAATTTGCATTTCCATTGTTCAAGATCCAGGATGTTAAGGGCATTTGGGCGCTCCCACCTGGTCCTAAGTGTTGATAATTTACATCTCTGTTGCTCCTGGAACCGGGAGGTTAAGGGGATTAACTGATTGGGTGTTTCCACCTGATCTGGCTCTCGGGCTGTCTGGGCTTTGATACCCAAAACTGGCTAAATAGGTCCCTACAAATACATCCAAATGGCCCACAGACACATGAAAAAGTGGCATCAGGGAAATACAAATCAAAACCACAGTGAGATACCATCTCACACCGGTCAGAATGGCTAAAATTAACAAGTCAGGAAACGACAGGTGTTGGCGAGGATGTGGGGAAAGGGGAACCCTCCCACACTGCTGGTGGGAATGCAAGCTGGTGCAGCCACTCTGGAAAACAGAATGGAGATTTCTCAAAAAGTTGAAAATAGAGCTACCCTATGACCCAGCAATGGCACTACTGGGTATTTACCCTAAAGATACAAATGTAGTGATCTGAAGGGCACATGCACCCAAATATTTATAGCAGCAATGTCCAGAATAGCCAAACTATGGGAAGAACCTAGATGTCCATAAACAGATGAATAGATAGATGTTGTGTGTACACACATACACACACGCGTGCGTGCACACACACACACAATGGAATACTATGCACTTGTCAATAAGAATGAAATCCTGCTATTTGCAACAACGTGGATGGGACTGGAGGGTATTATGCTGAGTGAAACAAGTCAATCAGAGAAAGACAATTATCATATGATCTCTCTGATATGAGGAATTTGAGAGGCAGGGCGGTGGTTCATGGGGAGGGGATGAAAAAAATGAAACAAGATGGGACCTGGAAGGGAGACATACCATAAGAGACTCTTAATCTCAGGAAACAAACTGAGGGTTACTGGGGGTGAGGGGAAGGGGTAGGTTGTCTGGGTTATGGAAAAAATAAAAATTAATAAAAGAAAAAAAGTTTTTAAAAAAGAAAGAATTGGTTCAGATCTTAAGGCTCTGTCATCCTCAGCATGTGGGTTTCTCCTCATGGTCCAAAATGGCTGCTTGAGCTCCTGCATCACAGCCATATTCTGGTCAGCAAGCAGGAGGAGGGGACAAAGAGAGGCCCACTTCTCTCTCTTAGGGTCCTTCTAGGCAGTTGCATGTGACATTTGTTTTTTATATCTTCCCGGCCAGAATTACTCCCATGACTTCTTCTAGCAATAGGGAGTGATGAAAAATAAGGTTTTCACTCCAGGCAATCATGAGTCCAATTCCAAGTCAGGGGAGGAAATGGAAGAATGGCTACCTGGTAGAGGGAGGACCCTTGTGGCCTCGGCCACAGAATTAATAATAATTTTGCTTTCCAGAAACTGAAATTTGAGGGAGATCAAGGCTCAAAAAGAGGTCAGATTTCACCCAGATAGTGTGTGGCAGAGCCGGGAGCTGAACCTGTCTGATGGAGCTACTGGGTCCTTTCAAATCTATATAAAAAGATATAGGTGGGAAGTTCTGCAAACTGCAGAAATGCACAGAAACACATCTTCAGAATCACAGGCCTCAGGGCCAGGATTTTATATGCAGAGTTTCAAACCAGAGCCATTTTGACAACTGAAACTAAATCCCCAAGAAACAGTTGTTTCCAGCCAGGGCTGTGACACAGCCTTAATTACACAACCCAAAGAAGACCGCCTCTGCAGGACCTAGAGAACAGGCTGTGAATTCTGTTTAGAAGGTCCCTTCCTGGCCAGGCTAACCCAGGGAGGAAGGAGGTTGACGCCAGCCATGAGATCACACCTGGAGGTCCCTCTCCAAGGTAGTGGCAGGGGTGGTTGGCAGGGGGCCATTTATCTCCTGCCCTCTCTGGTTCAGAGGCTGTGCAAATAATCACGGGGATTTGAATTGCCTCACAGAACGGGGAGATAATGAAATCCCACCGAGGAGTCCGGGAGGAAGGACACCTCCAAGGTGAGCCACGTCCTGTTTCCTGCTGACATTCAGGGCCCACAACACCCTGACTGTGGGACTTGCCAGCCAACCGAGGGGCAGGAGGGCCAATGCGAATAACAACGACTCACTGTAGCTCAGCCACTTGGTGTGCAAGTTCCTATTTCCTACTTACAACACCTCCCTGACTAAGGGACTTGAATCAGCCCTAGCTCATAGCAGAGAAAATGGAGTCTTTTTAAAAATTTCTTCGTTTAAATTCAATTCAGTTAACATACACTGTATATTAGTTTTAGGGGTAGAATTTAGTGATTCATGAGTTGTGTATAACATCCAGTGCTCACTACATCACGTGCCCTCTTAATGCCGATTACCTACTTACTCCATCCTCTCCAGGACTCCCCTCCAGCAACATTCTGTTCTCTATAGTTGTCACTTATGGTTTGTCTTCCCCTCTGTTTTCATCTTATTTTATTTTTCCTTCCCTTCCCCTATGTTCATCTGCTTTGTTTCTTAAATTCCACATATGAGCGAGATCATGTGCTATTTGTCTTTCTCTGGCTGACTTATTTCGCTTAGCCTAATACCTTCTAGTTTCATCCACATTGTTGCAAATGGAGAAGACAGTCTCAAAGACGGTGGTACAACCACTCTGGAAATCTGTTAGTTCCTAGTAAAGTAATACATAGTCTTCTCCTTCTTATCATAGGACCAGTTCTTCTCCAAGGTATTTATCCAGGAGAAATGAACACAAAGAAATGTGCATGGGAAAACAACCCAAATGTCCCCAAACAAGAGAATGGGGGCAGGGGGGCAGAATTATGAGTCCATACAGCAAAATACTACTCAGCAACAAAAAGGCATGAACCCCGGACATTCGACAGCGTGGATGAATCTCACAGAAATTATGGAGTATGTATAAGAGGAATTCCTGCACTTGAAGTTCAAGGGCAGGCAGTTTCCTGATGGTGATAGGAATCAGAGGAGTGCTCACCCCTGGGGGAACGGTACTGAGCAGGAAGGGGCACAGGGATGCTTCTGGAAGGATTTTATATAAATTGATCAGGGTGATACAAGAGTGTTGCCTTTGGCAAAATTAATCGAGCCATGGACTTAAGGTTTGTGCGTTTTACCATATATAAATTACACCTTGATAGAGTCTTGGGAAAAGAATAAGGAGGTGAAGTGACTCGTCCTATTACACAGCCAGAAAATGGGCTGAGTTGTGCCATAAACCAAGAGCCAGGCAGAAGCAAGCGTGGAAAGGATGACTGCCGCCTCTTTTCCAGGGACTAGGAAGATCCCTGTTCAGGGCATACGTGTTTCTGAGCATTCTCCCCAAGCCAGGCTAGGGCTGGGGCTAGGGCAGGGATTGACACGATGGCCACGGTCGTCCTGATGAAGCCTTGGCCGCAGGGCGGGAGCAGGCGTTGCAGGGCTGCATGGGGTAGTGGATGCCCCGGGAGGGGACCAAGTCCTGATTTTCTAGACAAAGGGGGAGCAAAGCCAGATAGGACTAAGGGAAGGAAGGGACAGAACATAACGCAGTTGTAAGGAACAGGCTGGACAAAGACCTGAGGTATGGAAAGAGAGACTAGTCCATCTGGGGACAGAGCTGCTTGCAACAGTCCTCCTCAGAGACAGGACAAGCAGTGCTGAAAAACACCATCAATAAAAACCATTAAAGTGCCTATGCCTATGGGTTACTTCCTCTGTGGCAAGCACCCTTTATATATTAACTGGTTAAGTCCTCACAATGACCTTATGTGGTCAATCGCCCCCATTTCACAGACGATGGAATTGAGGCTCAGAGTGTGGAAGCAATCTGCCTAGCGTGCTACAGAGGATGAGTGGTAGAAACAGGATTTGAGCCCAGGTCAGCTGCGTCTAGCATCCATGCCCGCTGTCACTCTGCTATCCAGCTATCGAGGTGAAGAGGGACAGACCACAAAGTCCTTCAAGCCACTTCAAGATTTCATCCTGCAGGGGCGCCTGGGTGGCTCAGTTGGTTAAGCGACTGCCTTCGGCTCAGGTCATGATCCCGGAGACCCGGGATCGAGCCCCACATCGGGCTCCCTACTCGGCGGGAAGCCTGCTTCTCCCTTTCTCACTCCCCCTGCTTATGTTCCCTCTCTCGCTGTGTTTCTCTCTGTCAAATAAATAAAATCTTAAAAAAAAAATTTCATCCTGCAGTCCACAGGAGCTAGACCTTCTCTGAGCTCCAGGTTCTGCATCTGTACAATACAGATGTTAATGATTTCTACCTGAAAGCATTGTGAGGGGCTTATGGTGAATGTAGAGTGTAAAGCAGCCAGCAAGAGGTCTGGCTTGGATGACACCATCCTGTATGGTAGCTGTCATTACGAGATGGGAAGATCCAGTGAAAAGCTAACACGCCAGGACCCACTATGTGCAGGCACTCTGCTAAGTGGTTTGCATGAATTTCTACATATAATGCTCACAGGTCACGATCATCACACCCCCCGCAGAGGAAGGAGGTAAGGGAGAGAGGTCTGTACCAGCTGATGCCATAAGCAAATACCAGGGCCAGGCTTGAGTCCGGAGTGTCAGGGTCCGCAGTGCAAACCCCCACCCTGCGTCCCACGGTGTGGTGGCCCCACGCACCTGGTGAGCGCGGAAACCGTCAAGTCTGAGTGGAGGTGAGCTAGGCTTGTCGAAAACACATGAGATACTGAAGATTTCCTTTGAAATATTGTAGATAATTTTTCATATTGATTATGCGTTGACATGATACCCTTTAGATGTACTGGGTTAAATACAAGAGATTATTAAAATTAATTTCAGGGTCTCCTGGGTGGCTCAGTGGTTGAGCAGCTGCCTTTGGCTCAGGTCATGATCCCAGGGTCCTGGAATCGAGCCCCGCATTGGGGTCCCTGCTCAGCAGAGAGCCTGCTTCTCCCTCTCCCTCTGCCTGCCGCTATGTCTTCTCCTGCTCTCTGTCAAATAAATAAAATCTTTAAAAAATAAAAAAAATATGTAATTTCAACTGTTTCTTTTTATCTGTTTTTTTTGTTTTTTTTGTTTGTTTGTTTGTTTTATGTAGCTACTATAAAATTTTTAATTACCTGCCCCGTGCGCGGTGTGTGTCCTCGGGGCCGTGCTGCCATCACCGCTGTATTCGGTGACTCCCGGAGTGCGGGGCGAACCACGAGGCTTGCCTCCCAGCCTCTCCACACGGTCCTTCGGATGGTGCTGCACTTGGACTTCAGTCCCTGAGCCAATGAGCTGCTCCCTTGTACCTCACACCGTAGCGACAGTGTGTGCGCGCGCGCACGTGTGCACTCACGTGCAGGCAAGCATGTGTCCTCTTCAAAGTCACTTCCCGCTGGCCTCCTTCTTCACCCACGGTTAACATCACAGCAGCTCACTGAGGGTAGGAGAGGGCAGAGGGCCCCCCGCGCCCCCGCAAACACACAATCTCCATGCTCCACTCCACTCCTGCTCGCTGCTCCGTCTGATGGCCCACCAGCCCTGCATTTCTAGGTTTTGGCCCCCGGCAAGGTTACTGAAGCTGAGATCGGCTGTCCTCCCCCTCCCAGGGAAAATAGAAATATTCTAATTAAAGCTGGGAAGGCCTTGGGAACAATACGGCCGGCGCCAGGCTGACGGATGTGATTCAATTTGCAGCCCGAAGAGCAGGACTCGAGACTCTCTCCATTACCGCGCAGATTGCGGGGCAAATATGATCCAAAAGTGGATTTAGTGAATGCAGGCCAGACCGTGTGGGGGTGGAGGTGGGGACTTTCATCCTGTTCTCTCGGCAGTCAGGGAAAGGACCAGGTCATAGGGTGTGGAAGCCCAGGGTATACCTGGCTCCCCCAAGCCTCATTTCCTCCTCTCAGAACAGGGGATCATTTTGGCACCCCAGCCCCTCTGTCCTCCTGAAGAGGGAGAAAGGCAATGTAGGCAGTGCTTGGTTCAGGGCTGGCAGAGTAAGCACTCAATGAAATGGAGCAATTCTGTCTCTTTTTTTAATGGGGGAGGGAGGGAAAGAGAGAGAGAATCCCAAGCAGTTCCCTCACTCAGCGCAGAGCTGGCCATGGGGCTTGATCTCACGACCCCAAAATCATGACCTGAGCCAAAATCAAGAGTCTGATGTTTAACCAACTAAGCCACCCAGGTGCGCGGGGGCCACTCTCTTTTATTTTTGCTCCTCCCCCCATGGTGACGTTGGACATCACCAAATTGTTGTGTTCTCAGCAGGCACCTGGCCCCACAGAGAGGTCCCTGGTTCCAGGGGGATCCCCTCGGAAGGCAGGGAGCAGAGGAGGGGGAGAAGCTTAGATAAAGGCTCCTGTGTTGGTCTGTGGTCATAGCTAAAAATAATCATCGCAATTAAGTGGGAAAAATATTATTATAGTAGCAGCTGGCCGCTGATGGCATAAGGTTGGGAATAGAAGGCAAAGCTACAAGGGTCCCGGTATCAGATCTCCCATGGCTTTTGGAGAAGAGTCTGAAGTGACTTTGTACTCAGACAACAAAACTAACGGATTTTTTTCCCCCAGGGCAAAGTGTGGGAAAGTGAGGTTAGGAAAGCCCAAAGAGATGAGATACCGAGAAGACGCAGGCAGAGGGGGAAGGCTGGAGTGTATAAGGGAAAGGGGCTTGAATCACTCCTGTCACTAGCACTGACCCCAAAAAGTGTCGATCCAGGGACGTTTGAAAAATCCTGGTGCCTAACATTCCATTTGAAAGTTGTTGAGGGAAAGGGGCTTGAATCACTCCCATCACTAGCACTGACCCCCAAAAGTGTTGATCCAGGGACATTTGAAAAATCTTGGTGCCTAAGATTCCATTTGAAAGTTGTTATTACTAAAGCAATGTTGACCCTGCCTGTCTTCCACCCTGCCCCTGAAATCTTTGGAAAATTCTACTATCCTCAGAAATAATTTGTGCAATTGGATTTCTTTCTCCTTTCTCCTCCTCCTTCTTCTTTCTCTTCTTCTCCTTCTTCATCCTCCTCTCCTCCACCTCTTCCTTCTTCTCCTTCTCTCCTTCTTCTTTTCTTCCTCTTCTCCTTCTTCTTCATCCTCCTCTCCTCCTCCTCCTTCTCCTCCTCCTCCTCCTCCTCCTCCTCCTCCTTCTTTTAATGGAACTCAAGCACAAAATTGAGTTTCACATCCAAAGGGATATGGGATTACAAAGTATACAAGCAAGAACAGTAGAGACATGAATCCTTCTGAGAATTGGCAAAAATCTTGAGGGGGGCTCTGAACTTCTCAAGCTGCTGCTGAGCTAGCTTTAGATTAGGGCTTCCCCCACTTAAATATCCCCCCAATCCTCTTGGCAAAGCAGACTGCCCAGAGAGTTGGAGTCTTTCCTCTCTGTCGGTGGTCAGCTCTGTAACAAAAAAGCAGATTGAATTTAGCCTCAAAACAAGGGGAGGTAAACTGGAGAGTTAATGGAAGCTCACAGAATTGAAATATGAGATAAACAACAGGCCACAGAAAGGCCAGTAACCAGGGCAGTCCTGGGGACCTTAGCAGCAAGAACGGCAAGCTGCCTCAAAGGACAAATAAATTCATTCTTTTTGTCCCTGGAGTATCTGTTCAAGATTCAAATCCCCAGGAAAGGGACTTGGATGGCCTAGCTCAGGTTACCCAGTTACCCCAGCATCTGAGCGATAGGGCTCCATGGCATGACATGGTGGGGGGGATAGAGGGACAGACCATTCCCTGAAGAAAGGGGATGCTGCTGTTCTCAGAATAATCAGAGAGGGCATAAGGGCTCGAGTACAAGTGCGCGTGCACTCACACACAGAGATGCCCATACATTCCAGCCATTGGCTGCCCGACCTCCAGCCTCCTTCCCATACGTACACATTTTAGAGGTCATCTTCCTCACCTACCACAGTTCTTCCACCACAACCACAAACACACACACCTCTACTCAATGACAAAAGGGCAAATGAAACAGCCTATGTATCTGGAAATGTCACTTCTCGGAATAAGAGTCCCAGTTTCAGGAAAGCTGTGAGAATGTTCAGGTAGGAGGTGAGTAGGAGAGGGTTAGGGGCCGGCTCTCAGATAAGTGCTCAGCCAATTGGAAGACTGCAGCTCCAGGGAAGCTGGGGGTCCTCAGACCACATATGTGGGCCACTGACTCCTCAGTATTTGGCTCTCAGAGTGATTATATTAGAAAGAAAGCCATGCCACCCAGTGGGACCTTGTTCAGCCCTTGGAAGATGCTATCTGGGGCATTTGGAACTGACTGAGCAAGGAATTTTGCTTGAGCTCGCAAATTCCTCCCTGCTCCTCTGTCTCGGCATGCTTCTGGTCCTCAATGAAGTGAGTGAATAAGAGCTAGTGTAGACAGGTGGTAAAAACATAGGTGTTGGCGTGAGATAGAATTACCTTCGCGTCCTGCTCTTCTTGCTGGTTATACAACTTTGGTAAGGGCTGGGCGCTCAGTCTCCCCAACTGTGAAATGGGTTGATGTCTCTCTCATAGTGTTGTTCTGATGACTAAGGGAGCTGATATGTGTGACATACTTGCAGTCGTGCCTGGTAAAGGCTTGCTTGATATTAGCTCTGATTTTTCTCTTTCTGCCTGGTGAAGAAGTTCAGAGACTCAGAGAAAGATGGAATTTGTTCAGGAGAGCATGGATTAGATTTCATGAAGCAAAAACATACGAGAGAAAGAAAGCGATAGACCAATGTCATTCAACAGATATATAATAAGAGTCACGTACATAACTTTAGATTTTCTTATAGCCACATTAAAAAAAACTAAAAAGAAGCCTTTGTCATCAGTTTTCTAGTATATTTTATTTAATCCAATAGATCCCAAACGTTATTATTATTTCAACACACAATCCATATGAAAAAGCATAAAGGAGTGATTATCCATTCTTACTATCATACGAAGACCCTCGAAATCCGCTGTGTTCTCTTATATTTGCGGCGCATCTCAATTTGGACCTGCTGCACATCAAGGTCTTGGCCATGGTAGGCTGTCTGGATCTCCTTCGCTGGAGCTTCCCAGGAGCCCTGTGAGGTATTAATAGCCCCATATCCTAGATGAGAAAATGGCCCCTGAGATCAAGTGACTTGCCCAAGCTCACACAGAAAAAGAGCAGAGCTGGGTTTGGGCTGTGTGACCTGTTTTGATATAACCCTTCTGGGACCTGGGTCCTTCCACCGCCTCAAGAGCCCCCACGTCTGCCTCCCGATTGTCCATCCCCAAGCTGTTGATTACCACCATGATTTATGACCCTCCTGCCAGGCAGTCCTAGAGACAGAAGTAATTTGTTTCTGACAGTGGAGGCCTGCCCAGACAACCTCACCTCCCCACACTGCTTCTGCTTCCAGTTCAGACGATCGATCGATTCCCCGCTAGTCAATGGTGCCGAGGAGTAACCTACAGCGGCAGTTAGATTCGCTTAATCAGGCACTTGCTCAGAGCAGCCCGTCTGACAATTTTATTGGGCCAGGAGCATCATATTTCAGAGTCTGTTTCCGGCCAAGACTTGTGTTCCTAGATCAGCCAGGGTGAATGTTGGGTCTGTTGCTTTGTGATTACGGCAGAGCTTGTGCTCTATCCCTGGGAGAGGAAACCCACCAGCTGGAGGATCATCGATCATCTGACCTGGAAGGGGTCACCTGGCATCCCACAGGCATTTACTGAGCAAAAATCTGTGAGCTCAGCTCTCAGCGGGAGTGTTACTGACAATAATGCCAGTTGCTATAAGGACAGTAATACTTAACATTTAGTTCGCCCTTACTGTGTTCCAGGGATGGTTTGAGCATGTTGCACAGAGACACAGTATTATAGGGTAGGTGTTACTATTATTCCCATTGCACTGGAAGGGAAACGGAGGTTTGGGATGGTGAAAGGACTTACCCAAGATCACAGAGGCTGGAGAGGGATACACTTGAAATCTAATCTCAAGCAGTCTGGCTGCTCTCAAGAGCTTGGTGAAGAGGCAAAAAAAGAAGAAGAAGAGGAAGAAGAA
>PITA01020737.1:0-34271 GCA_004023965.1 Spilogale gracilis | reverse complement strand
GCTGCTGCCCTGCGCTCCAGCCCCCAAGTTGTGCCTCTGACCCATCATACTCTGCTGCTACTCTACATGAACTGCTGCTACTCTACATCCCTCCCTCCGGGTCCTAATTCAGAGCTCTGACCCACAAAAACCATTGCAGCTGGACCCTAGATCGCTAAGTCACTGCTTTGACTTCTGCTCACTGGCAGCCTGCTGCTCTTCTGCAACTACCCAGATCTTGGCTTTGACCTGCCATGCTTGGGGGGCACTGCTGCTGCTCTGTACCCCAAGACATACCCAACAGAAATTACAGAACTCAGGAATATAAAGAATCAAATGAAAAATGCAGAGAGCTACAATGGCAGGGTGAATCAAGCAGAAGAAAAAAACCTATATGAATTAAGGGATAGCACTAAAGAAAATAATATTAGCAATGTGGGAGTCCCAGGAAAAGAGAGAAAGGGATCAAAAACTTATTTTAAAAAGTAATGGCTCAAAATTTCCTAAATCTGGGGAGATGTATAGCCATCCAGACACATGAAGCTCAAAGATCTCCAAATAGATTCAACCTAAGGATGTCTTCACCCAGACACATTATAATGAAACTTTGAAAAATCAAAGACAAATGGGAATTTTGAAGGCAATGACCGATAAAAGACTAATTGCATACAACGGAACCCTGATAAGGCTAATAGTAAATTTATCAGCATTAAATTATAACAAGAGACAAAGAAGGTCATCATATAGTGATAAAGGGGCTAATGTACCTAGAGAACATAACAATTGTAAATATATACATACCCAATACCAGAATGCCTAAACACAGTGAATTATTATTAACAGATCTGAAGGTAGAAATAGACAGCAGTGCAATAATAGTAAGGGACTTTAATACTCCCAGTTTCAACAATGGATAGATCATCCAGACAGAAAGTCGATAAGGAAATAATGGAGTTGAACTACACTTTAGCCCAAATGTACCTAACAGACACATATAGAACATTCCATCTCACAGCAGAAGAATACACATTCTTCTCAAGCACACGCAGAACATTCTCCAGGACAGATCATATGAGAGCTCACAAAGTAGGTCTTAATAAATTTAGAAACTGACAAAATCATAGTAAGTTAGCACCTCACATCTGTTCCCTTGGCTTCCAACAAAAACAAACAAAAACAAGAAGTAACAAGTGTTGGTGAGAACGTGGAGAAAAAGTAATCCTTGTGCCCCACTGGTGGGAATGCAAACTGATGCAGCCACTGTGGAAAACAGTGTGGAGGATCCTCGAAAAAATTAAAAATAGAACTACCAAATGATCCAGCAATTCCCCTCCTGGGTACATATCTGAAGGAAATGAAACCAATAATTCAAAGAGATATCTGCACTCCCATGTCACTGCAGCATTATTCACAACAGTCAAAATATGGAAACAACCTAAATTTACTTTGATGGATGGATGGATAAAGAAAATGTGATATATATACACATACACACATTTACCCAGTGCAATGTGATTCACAGCCATTAAAAAAGAAAGAAATCCTGACATTTGCAACAACATAGATGAACCTAGTGGACGTGACACTAAGTGAAATAAGACAAGAGAAGTACAAAATAATGTATATCATCACATATATAGAATCTTAGCAAATTAATTTTTTTGAAGATTTTATTTATTTGACAGAGAGAAACACAGCCAGAGGGGGAACACAGCAGGGGGAGTGAGAGAGGGAGAAGCAGGCTTCTTGCCGAGCAGGAAGCCCAATGTGGGGCTCGATCCCGGGTCTCCAGGATCATGACCTGAGCCGAAAGCAGTCGCTTAACCAACTGAGCCACCCAGGTGCCCCACAAATTATTTTTTTTTAAAAAGCCCTGATTTCACAGAAATAGAGAGTAAACTGGTGGTTGCCAGGGGCTGGGGTGAGAGGGAAATGAGGTACAGTATAACACTTTCAGTTATACGAAGATTACGTTTTGAGGATCTCATAATGTACATACAACAGAATGACTATAATTTAAAATATGGTACTGTATACTTAAGTTGTTGAGGAGTAGATCTGAAGTGTTCTCAGCACAAGAAAATAAAGTCAACTATGGGAGGTGGTAAAGGTGTTAATGAGCTCGATATGGGTTGTCATTCCAAAACAGATGTATGTGTCAGTATGTTCAAAAAATTATAAACACAACAAATCACTGCTATGAAAAGCCTGGAAAGAGAGTATGGACCAATCAAATGAAGCCGACATTGCTGGACATTTCTCCATCAGAATAATAGCAATTACTCAACGTGTATGTCTTTCCTGCTTTGTTTCAGAGCACGTGTATATATAATTTTTAACAAAAAAATTGAACCTGATTATTTCATTTAACATTGTAAGAACATCCTTCTGTATCAATGACTTCAGAACTATACATTTATTTTAATGGTTATATAAAACACACTAAATTTATATTTTTTCCAACCTCTTAATGTTGGATTTTGCTTCTATTTTTCAGTTCTGCAAATACAAAAAATATTATGTGTCCTTATGCAAAAACATCTCTGTATATTTACACGATGATTTTCTGCTTCCTGGAAAAATTTCAAAAAAGGAAATATATGAATCACTTTTAAGGCATTTTGGCAATTTCTGAGAACTTACCATCAAGATAATTGCCCAGTACGAATTTCTCAGTGTACACATGGGCTCAATTCCCATATCCATACCAAAATCAGCACCCGTTATCAAACTTTTAATCCTTTGTTAATCTTCAAAGGGGAAACAGGGTACCTTCATATTTTAACTTGTATTTTTTCCATCATCAATCATTTTTTAAATAAAATTAAAGTTTTATCATTTGTAATTCCACTAACATGAACCATCTCTTATGTTAGGCGATTGCCTGATGAATGTCACATAGGGACAATGAAATTAGTAAATTTCATTTCTAGGGGAGATAGTTATTTAAGGCAATGAATTTTTTCCTTCCTCGAGGATAATCATTCTTAGCCGTTATGTGCAGAAGAGCAGCAGTTTGGTTCTGTAATCTTCAAGAACACCATAGGGAGAATGGCCCCAACAATAATTTAGCAAGGAAGAAGCTTCTCTGATGGTGCCACCTGCCATAACATACGAGACTTGAAAAATATTTGCACTGGCAGATGTCAACCTGTCCAGCTTTATTAAATGTATAGATATATTTAATATTCTGAGCTCAGCTGCTTTAAATGCCACTATCAGGAACATTTTCGAACTCTATAAGATCTCTTTTTTTTTTTTTAAGATTTTATTTATTCATTTATTTATTTATTTGACAGAGAGAAACACAGCTAGAGAGGGAACACAGGCAGGGGGAGTGAGAGAGGGAGAAGCAGGCTTCCCACCGAGCAGGGAGCCTGATGTGGGGCTCGCCCCTGGGACTCCGGGATCATGACCTGAGCCGAAGGCAGTCGCTTAACCAACTGAGCCACCCAGGCGCCCCCCAATGATCTCTTTTAGGGGGGAAAAATGTTCTCATGTCTTTGGAAATGTGGCTTCTGTTTAAAAGTACTTATGCACATGTGGATTCCTGCAGCTCATTTTCAGCCATGAAAAGCTGAAGTATACTTATGCCAGTGTTTTCAAGTTGGCTGTTTGTAAAGTTTAAATACAAAAAAATAAAAATATATGCGGGCACAGACACACACTCTGTTGTTTTGAAAACCAATAGAAAGAAATCTCCCGCTCACCAGAATAACATGGAGCCTCAAGGCATAAGCTTCTATTTCAAAGAATTTTTTAATTTCCAGAATCCACCACTTCCTGTTAAATAGAATCTGAACATTTTCCACCTCATAAATATAGGGAATATAGGAAAGCTACACAAACGGCAGCAAAGGCAACAACCTACAAGCATTTGATGGAGCATACGCAGATTGTAAATGAAAACAAACACAAAAAAAACAGAAAACAGCATTTTCTAACCCATTTTTCTAAACTGAATTCCCTCCATCCCCTGGCTTATTCAAGGAACTCTAAACCTCATTTCCATGAAGACTTAGAAGGAAGATGGAGGATAGGAAACTTATTTTTAATAATTACTCCAAAACAATCATTTGGAAAATAGGAAGTCCCTGTTTGAGTTAATGTTAAAGCTAGGCGTGAGTTTTGAAATCCAAAGTGGGAAGGGTTGAAGGAGCTTATTCCTTTGGTGTTCTCTTAACATTGCACTGTTTAGTTTTGCACACCTTGAAATTTTATTAATGGAAATTACTGATTTGTTAAAAAAATACTTATTGAGTGAGGTGTGTGGGTGGCTCAGTTGGTCAAGCATTGGACTCTTGATTTCAGCTTAGTTCGTGATCTCAGGGTTGTGTGACTGAGTCCCACATGGCACCCCACGCTCGGCACAGAGCCTGCTTGAGTTTCTCTCTCTCTCTGCCACTCCCCCCACTTGCTCTCTTTCTCTCTCTAAAAAAAACAAAACCAAAAACAAAAACAAAAAAAAAAAACAAAAGCACTTACCAAGTGCTACTATTATGTGCTAGGCAATTTTACTTATTTAAAGATGCAAGCATGAATGACATAGATAACAATACCCAACTTCCCCGAGATCACATCTGTCTGCTCTAATCTTTTTCACTTCTTTTTATACCCAGTCCCCAATCAGAAGTTACTCTTAGCTTTGCTTATGTTAGACCTTCATTTGTCTCGCTTAAATTACCCTGGTCTTCCATCGTGTGACTTCTTTGGGTACACGGTTATAAATGTAAATTCAATTTAGAGTGTTCTACAGAGTTCAAATCATCATCCAAAAATCACAAAGTAGGAGGACAGTCACTAACGTTCAAGGAGGACGATCTTGAGGCCTGGTTACTTTCTCTCATTGCCATCTCTGACCACATTAAGGCTCATGGGAGTAGACTTAGCAAGGAGGGGTGTGTTGGGGGTCTTTGCAATGCCTCATGGCCCTCAAATATCCCCCAACCAAACCCTAAAGGAATCACAACACAGTTTTAAGTGAATGAGCTCTAGGCATATTGGGCGGGGGGGCGAGGGGGGATGACACCAATTACGATGATTCTAGCAAAAGTTCTGCTTTAGTATTCTTGAAAGAATCATCTCACTTCATCCCAGAGAACGTACATCAGCTGCAATTAAAGTGACCACATAAATGTATTTATATTAAACTGAGTATAGACTAAAGATGACTGGTCACTGCTGTATTTCAGTCCTACAGGACAACACAGAAGTTTGGGTTACAGAGCCTAGAAAGACAATGACTAAATATACACCCTACAAAACCTACCACATGGGTACATGATTAGCTCATGAGGCACTACGACTGCTGATCATGGAATCAGCCTCTGTTTAGGCTCTTTGTGAAAAAGAACCTATTTCTGGTCCAAATGAGTCAATTATTTTAACTTGTCAATTGCTGTGATCTGTTGACCGCACTCACATTACAAGCCTCCAAAGCCATTTTCCAAAACATTAAGTTGTTCTTCACTATTCTTTTAATGATGGCTAGCATCCCTCTCTTTATTTGCCTAATTTTAGTTCCACTTCTGCCAAGCTTCAATTAACCCAGGGAATAGGGGCTATTGTGCTCTAATGTATAAACTGTCTCATCTACACTGATGTATTGTGCTACTCTGAAGAGATCCAGGGTGGTTTTATAGAAACAAACACAAACAAAAACAGAAAATCATTGTTGTGGATGCCAACATCTGACACATAGAATCATTAGGGGAAAAAATTGAAAAGGTTTACAGATGAAGGACTAGTGAAGGCTTACTGACTCCTCAGAATAGTCACACTTGTTGTAATTCTAATAAAGAGATTAATGTTTAGTATGGTGGTACTTTACCACCATCCAAATGAGCGACTGATTCCATTATACAACCAAGACAAAATTTTCATCTGATTTTTTTATTGTTTCAAATACTTACTATTTAAACTTAAAAATTCTTTGTTATACGAAGATACAATATTTATTTATTAATATCTACATTTTTATATAGAGTTTATGTGTGGGTGTGTATCTTTATTCCAGTTTTATATTTTTCCTGAAGATGATGACTGGAAATTCCTCCCTGTTATATTATCCTTTCAATTTCTTTTGAAAATTAAGCCTGCTCCAACTATATAACACATATATTGTCCAACCATATATTGAAAAAAAGCAGCAAAATCGTTGGGTGCCTGGGTGGCTCAGTGGGTTAAAACCTCTGCCTTTGGCTCAGGTCATGATCCCAGGGTCCTGGGATCGAGGCCTGCATTGGGCTCTCTGCTCAGCAGGGAGCCTGCTTCCTCCTCTCTCTCTGCCTGCCTCTCTGCCTACTTGTCATCTCACTCTCTGTGAAATAAATAAAATCTTTAAAAAAAAAAAAGACAGCAAAATTGCACATATGTCTAAAAATGAAAATACACCTTGAATTCCATGTCACCGGAGGTCTATGTTGATCCCGCAGATCTCTGCAGCCTTTATCAGTTTTCATTACTTTCTACATAAATATATATTAATTAGTCATTATCCCTGGAATCTCTTATCAGATTTGCAATTCCACACAAGGACAATGACAGTTTCACACAATTCATCTGTCAGTTCCTACTCAACTAAATAATGACATCATGGCGGACTCCGACAGTTTCTGTCTCCTTTACACCAAGCTAGAGTTCATTTCCTTTTCTCCCCTAGAGAATATACAAAACAGAGAGGGAGCATCAGTAGAGTAAATTGTTTTTGAACTCACAGAATATTTTTTCTCTTTTAAGAATTTCAACACGAAAAGAAGGATTCGGAACTCCACAGGAACTATGTACTGGGACCCAAAAGGTCAGGGTCAGCGAGAGAAAGACCTTAAAGACCACCAGGAATTAAATGTGCAAATCTTCTTTCTCTTTCAACTCGTGAGTGATACACCTCACAAAGAGAGGACTCTGCTTTTTAACTTAATTTTTTTTCCTGTCAGGTCTGTATTAAAATCATAAAATCCTTGTTCCTTCCTTTGGACATTATCCGTTTTATTAGGCACTTTCATGCATGAGTTTTTATTCAGTGTTTGAGGTAAGAAAAAAGTCTAATATGTGTTTCATATCCTCTAAATTTTTGTGAGCACACAGAAGAACATTTAAAATAAAAGTTTATAGCAAATCCCAGAGATATAAAGTCAGCATATTGTGTTTCTGAGCACACGGCTAAGTTTACTTTTCTTCCCATGCCTTATACTCTCAAAGATGATGGAAATTACTTTCCCAAATAACAGAAATCCCTCTCTTTAAATGAAAATGGAGTCAGAGGAAACTTACTAACATTGAGCTGCGTTATTCAAATGTACCTACAGCAGAGTGCAGCAGGGTTTTTGTTTCTAGAAATGCTCCACAAGACAAGAACCACATAGTAGGAAAGCTCTCTCCGGGTTCTCTTGGGAAGATTTAAGTGTTTTCTAGGAGGCATTTTTCTCTCACACTTAGGCTATTTTATACCAATTTATTTTCTCTTTTCATGTAAGCCAAGAGGCCATGGAAAATGCTCAGAGAAACTCGGGAAATGAAGATACAGCAGGTGAGGAATAAATGTAGGCATTATGAAATGTAAACAGCACTGGATACAATCAAATATAATTAGATTACAAGAATTCCTTCCGGCTCCTGCAAGGAGAAAAATATGTATTTTGAGGTAAATGCCTATGATTTAGCAAATTCAGAAGTTAATATATAGATTAAACTCTGCCATATTTGAAACATTAAATGCGATTGGGTTGCACTGTGTAACCCTTTTGGCATTTACAACTGCGAACACTTTACTCGATAGGCTAGAGACATACGTACGCTACCATTATGTCATTTCTATACAAGCACACGAACCCACTTATAGAAGTACTAGTATTTATAGTATTTACCTAGGATACAAAACATCAACATGACATCATCTCACATTTTGAAACTTGTGGTTCTTACATAACTTTTGTAACAACTAGCATTACCACGTCCTGGCCAAAATGACAAAGCCCTCCAACCCTCAAGTAACATTTCTAAGTCTTTAAAAGATAAAACAGAAATAGTTTGAAGCATCAGTGTACCAGATAACCATTCAGAAAAGCAAAAAGATTCCGTGTAGTAAACCTCTTTATGAGACTGTAATAGTTGGAGATGAAATTGTACATGGGGAAGGGGAGATTGCTTTGATTTAGAAAATTGTTGCCATTAAACAGTTTACAAAGAGCCTACTGTTTCTGCATCATTATCCCCAATGTGTCAAAGTCAGCATTTTCACAATATTTAAAGCACTCCCAACTTCCCCATAAATATCATTTATATTCCTGCACAGCTACTCAGCATAACAAGGAGTATCATTTACAGTCTTCTAAAGTTATATCATACGATTATCTGAGCCAATGCCTGTGAACCCAAACTAGAGACCGAGAAGAAGGCAAAATTCTCTCCAAGCAGAATCATGGAGATCACGTTCTTTCGCTGCCAAGGTTGACCCAAGACCCAAGGCTATCATGTGCTCTGCTTGTGGAGAGTAGCCCGGGTCATCTGGCCTTACGCCTCCAGCAGAATCTACTACTAGGCAACTCAGTTATGAGTGAACAGCAGGCCCGGGGACTGGCGCTGCCATTTATCTTTATTTGTTTGCTTTGTATTGGACGAGGTCTTTCTGGTGTCAACCTTAAAAGTAAAACGCACAGTTCTTTTATGAGCAAAATGAATTTATTCCGGAATAGCAGAGGGATTGTAATCAGGGCTATGCACGCTATCGGGAACCACAGGCAAGTCCAAAGAGACAAAGAAAGGGCCAGCTTTCATTAGGTTTTAGGAGGAAATTGAGGAAGGTTGTTTTAAATAAAATGCACTGTATAAGAACAAGAGTTGGGGCTGAGGAGGATTCCCCTTGGCTACAAGTGGTGGTTCCCGTGCTGTTGGTGAGGCAGGCAAGGATCTCCCCTCTCTTTCTTAAAAGCAGGGATGAAATTCCTTTGTGAAAAATGTCTTCCCTTGTTAAGATAATTCTTTTTTTTCTTTTGGCAGGCTCCACCCCCAGCACGGGGCCTGACTCAGGACCCTGAGATCATGAACTGAGCCAAAATCAAGAATCAGATGCTTAACTGACTGAGCCACCCAGATGCCCCTTGTCAAGGTAATTCTTACTTTGTCTTCCTGCTGGTTATAAGGGCAGAGATGATGAATGGCAAGTTCATGAGAGCGCCCCCTTCAGGGCTTCCCGATTCCATTTTTAAAATGAGGTTTCCTTTCACACTTGCTAAAGAGAAAATAGAACTCAGAAGGGCCTTTTCCTTCCTTACCTCCCTATCTCTCGAGACTCCAACAAAACCTTTCCAAGTCACTGCCTCCACAAGAAGCAACTGCTCCGGCTGCCAATGGCCACCACCTTCTCTAAAATCCTCTACCACCCGTAACACCAATTTTGATATGCAATCTAATAGAACCTTTGGATGAATCCTTCATGACATTCCTGTGTAGGGGAATAACTGTAAGCTGTGAGAATGATAAAAACAGTCTTTAAGGGGAATTTGCAAACAAATTCCTTTCCTTTCGAAAGAGCAATGCTACAAAATTATAAGTGCCTTCTGACATCAGCGGCTCTAAAAAACAGTGGCCACCACAGAGGACAACATAGCTCAGGTGCTGTGACTCGAAGACCGGAAGCCTGCAGCAGTCACGAGGTAAAAGGGACCCAGTCAGCATAAAAGATCATTAATACGCTTATTGAAAGTATAACTCTTCACGTAGCAAATATAAAAGCTTAACGTGCTAAAAAACCAAATGCCAAGAGCACCTGGCTAGCTGAGTACTTTAAGTGTCAGTCTTGGTTTCAGCTCAGGTCATGATCTCAGGGTCCTGGGACTGAGCCCCACAATGGGCTCTGTGCTGAGCTGTGAGTTGGCTCCCCTCCTCCCCTCTGCCTCCCTCCTCACATCACCGCCTCCTCCCCTACACTCTCTCTTCAAAAATAAATAATTTTTTTAAAAATATACAGAAAATGTACAAACTGGGAAATATTCCCCAGATAAAGAGATAACTTCTTTTATCTATTAAGCCGTTAAGACGAAACCTCAAGACTAACAACACCTCACTGAAAAAGTAAGCTACAGATAGAAAAGCAATTTGCTCAATGAAAAGAGAATTTTCTAAGATCCAAAAAGAAAGTATCAATATTGAGAGTGGTCAACAAACATGTTTTATAAGATATGATTTATTGATTTGTTATTTGCCTATCAGACTGACAAAGACTAAGATGGAATGATGACCTCTTGGGTTTTTGAGGTCCTGGCAAAATCACCATAGCCATGTACTGCTGGAAGATAAGTTGGCAACATAGATAGGTATATCTGAAAATTGCAATCTCTAACCTCATAATTCCACTTCTGCAAATGATTCTAAGGAAATTAGCAAGTAAGTACATAGATATGTGCACAGCATAACTTACAGGGGAAAAAAAATGGAACTACCATACATGCCCATAAGGAGACTGGGTAAATTAATTACAGTCTTTCATTGAATCTATGACATAGTCTTGGATTGAATCTATGAAATCCAATATTAATGATGACCACACATACCTAATTATTAAAAAGGAAAGTATTCGTGCATCACCAGGTGGGGGAAAAATGTGTCACAGAAAAATAAGCATGCTATAAATATCTGTGTAATGGAATATATTTTATCAATTAATGTCTTCGGATCACCCAACCCCACCCAACCTGCTAAGGGAGACTGGGGATCTGCTTCTGCAGTGACTTTCCTCCCAACCTTTCTAAGGAGAGACCTAACTAGTCAGACATCTTTCAGACTACTTTTTTTTTTTGAGATTTATTTATTTTCAGGAGAGAGAGAGAAAGAGAGAGAGAGAGAGCAAGCACTCGTGCACACAAACAGGAGAGGGGCAGAGAGAAAAGAAGAGAAAATCCAAAGCTGACTACCCATTGAGCAAGGGACCTGATACAAGATTATGACCTGAGTCAAAACCACGAGTAAGATGCTCAACTGACTAAGCCACCCAGGTGCACCTTCTTTCAGACTCCTAATATCATGTAAATTTAGGAACAAAAATATGGGAATAGAGAGTAATTGATAACAATCCTGATTCTGGGGGCGCCTGGGTGGCTCAGCTGGTTAAGCGACTGCCTTTGGCTCAGGTCATGATCCTGGAGTCCTGGGATCGAGTCCTGTATCAGGCTCCCTGCCCAGCGGGAAGCCTGCTTCTCCCTCTCTCACTCCCCCTGCTTGTGTTCCCTCTCTAGCTGTGTTTCTCTCTGTCAAATATATAAACAAAATCTTTTAAAAAAAAGCAAACCTGATTCTGGGTAGATTTTTGAGTGTGAGAGAGAGCCTTTTAGACAAAGTTGTGCTACTAAAAAGAAAAAAGTGCAGGAGCTGCCCGAGGATTTGACAGGTACGGACAGAACAAAAAGATATGTTAGAAGTGAATTACCATGTTTCATATACTTAACCTACTTTAATTGCTTCTCCGTTGATGGATGTGTCCTTTTGAACACAACACAGCTCTAAGACTAGACTCAGAGGGTCATGGTTAGGGGTACGAGATGGTATATGATTTGACCCACATGTTCAGCTCTAGATGTTATGTGACTTAAATGTTTAAGTTTTGATAACTGAAATTTCTAGTTCTTCTATAATGAACATTCATTGCTAATAAATTAAGTATACTTCACAAAGAGTTATTAAAAAGCTGAGCTGCCATAATAATGTTTCTTAGGCACTCATTCTACTTTCCCAGCATTATTTAAGGTTTTACTCCCCACACCCAAAGCAACCTATGAAAACAGGGATGTAACTGCAAGTTGGTTTCAAAGATAAACTTGAAATGGATGAAAGACCTCAACATGAGGCAGGAATCTATCAAAATCCTACAGGAGAACATAGGCAGTAACCTCTTTGACATCGGCCACAGCAACTTCTTTTAAGACACATCTCCAAAGGCAAAGGAAACAAAACAGAAAATGAACTTTGGGGACTTCATCAAAATAAAAAGTTTCTGCACAGCAAAGGAAACAGTCAACAAAACAAAGAGGCAACCCAAGGAATGGGAGAAGATATTCGAAAATGACACTATAGACAAAGGGCTGATATCCAAGATCTGTAAGAACTCCTAAACTCAACATCCAAAAAAAAGATGATCACATCAAAAAATGGGCAGGAGACATGGACACTTCTCCATAGAAGACATAAAAATGGCTAACAGACACATGAAAAAATGTCTGTCAGTATAAGCCATCAGGAAGTCAAAACACCATTGAGATACCACCTTACACCAGTTAGAATGGACAAAATTAACAGGACAGGAAACAACAAGTGTTGGAGAGGATGTGGAGAAAGGGGAACCCTCTTACACTGTTGGTGGGAATGCAAGTTGGTGCAGCCGCTTTGGAAAACAGTGTGGAGATTCCTTAAAAAATTAAAAACAGAGCAAGCCTATGATCTTGCAATTGCACTACTAGGTATTTATCCCAAAAATACAGAGGTAGTGAAAACAAGGGCCATATGTTCCTCAATGTTCATAGCAGCAATGGCCACAATCGCCAAACTGTGGAAAGAGCCAAGATGCCCTTCAACAGATGAGTGGATAAAGAAGATGTGGTTCGGGACACCTGGGTGGCTCATTTGGTTAAGTGACTGCCTTCGGCTCAGGTCATGATCCCGGAGACCCGGGATCGAGTCCCACATCGGGCTCCCTGCTCGGCGGGAAGCCTGCTTCTCCCTCTCTCACTCCCCCTGCTTGTGTTCCCTCTCTCGCTGTGTTTCTCACTGTCAAATAAATAAAATCTTAAAAAAAAAAAAGAAGATGTGGTTCATATATACAATGGAATATTACACCTCCATCAGAAAGGATGAAAACCCAACTTTTGTATCAACCTGGATGTGACTAGAGGAGATTATGCTGCATGAAATAAGCCAAGCAGAGAAAGTCAATTATCATACGGTCTCACTTACTTGTGGAGCATAAAGAGTAACATGGAGGACATTAAGAGAAGGAAAAGAAATGTGAACAGAGGTAAATCAGAGGGGGAGATGAAGCATGAGAGACTATGGACTCTGACAAACAAACTGAAGGTATGGGAAAGGAGGGGTGGGGGGAATGGGTCAGCTTGGTGGTGGGTACTGAGGGCACCTATTGCATGGAGCACTGGGTGTGGTGCATAAACAATGAATCTTGGAACACTGAAAATATAAAATAAAATATATAAAATAAAAAAGGGAAAGAAAGTTGGTTTCTTTGGGATGTACTGCTAGGAAGCACTGGCCCGTATATAGATAACAGTGATGCCCGGAGGTATAGTGATGGAAAGAAAGCAGGGAAGGGATGGAGGCCAATACAGGCTGTCGATCTGAGCAGGTCGCTCGGCACCATGAGTCCCAGTCCTGCTGCGAAGCTCTGAGCAATGCAGTTAGATGCTTTCAGAGCTGTCCCTGCCTAAGGGTATTCACCCACCAATTCTCTTGCACTATTTGCTTGAACATTTCCATCTGCAACAATCCTGCCCCGGGACCATAATGGTCAGAGAAAACCCACAGCCCTACTCATTCTGTGTAAGGAAACATCAGCTGCCTAGTGACAATGCCATACATTATTCTGAAAATTCCCTTCTTTCCTACACCCTCCCCATAGTAGAACTCAGTCTAAATAAGAAGTATTACAGGGACACGTGGGTGACTCAGTCAGTTAAGTGTATGAATCCTGGTTTTGGCTCAGGTCCTGATCTCGGGATTCTGGGACCAAGCTCCGCATCAAGTTCCCTGCTCAGTGGCGTGTCTGCTTTTCCTTCTGTTCCTCCCACCCCCACCTCACCCCCCAGCTCATGTTCTCTCTCGCTCTCTCTCTCAAATATATAAATAAAATCTTAAAAAAGAAACTACAGAAGTATTATAAGGTAACACTAACTCACCCAATACATCTGGGTCCTCTATCTAGTGTCCATAGAATGCAAGAATGCAAGTCCTTGGAGAGCAACTGCCCCAAGGACATCGTCCACTATACTTGGGTCTTCATCTGTGTTTTCACCCAGGATATTTGCTCCTGGGCTGAGGAACTTAGTAAACAACAGGCAAAAAAAGAACACATTTGATAAGAATACAAATATATGGGATAACTGAAAGTGTGACTCCATTCTCATCCAATTATAGAAATTAAAAGTGGGGGGGGGAAAGGAAGTTGACAGACTGGACTAGAAACAAGATTTTGCTTTGTTTTGTTTTGTTTTGTGTAACAATCATTTCTTTTGTGAGAGAGAGAGAGAGAGAGAAGAGAGCACCAATCCCACGTAGGGGAGGGGCGGACAGGGGGAGTGAATCTTTGAAGCAGACTCCCTGCTGAGCGAGCAGCCCATCCCTGCCCCAGGTCCCATGGGGCTTGATCCTACAGCCCTGAGATCATGACCTGAGCTGGAATCAAGAATCGGATATTTCACTGAGTGAGCCACCCAGGTGCCCCGAAACAAGTGTTTTTTTGACTCCTCATTAAACACAATCTGTGTCTCAACATGCTGTGTGACAGAGAGTCTCCTCTGAGTGTCCCCAGAGCATCAGTATCGGTCTCCCCCAGGAGGCTGTTGGAACACAGATCCCTAGCCCTCAGCCGAGACCCACTACCCCTGCCAGAAACTCTCTAACAAGACCTCCCGGAGATTCTGATGCATGCTGGAGTTGGGGAACCACTCCTCAGAAGACTGGTTTCAAATTGCAACTTCTATCCCGTCACTGCAGAAACTTACTTAAAATGTTATGGCACTACAGCGGTTAAAAATGTCGCGTCACACGGTCTGCAGCCGACTTGGTGCTACAACAACATCCCCTCTGCATTAGATAGAAGAGGAGATACAAGGGGAATCTGGCAAACAGTAACAACTGTGAACTCTAAATGCACAGGACTTGACACATGGCCTTCCTGAAATCCTGCTACAAAAGGTCTGTGCTCAGGACTCTGGGTTTTTACCAAGTATCCTGGGTTTTCCTGGGGATGATGGCTTACATCACTTTAAAAGAACACGGTTAAAAAACACTGCGGTAGAGAAATTCCAAATTTCTCAGTAGATGGTGGATTTGGCAGAATAGTCATCTACGCCAAAAGATAGAAACAATTTATATTTGAAAGACCAAACCCTTGGATGCTTTTACGGTGTGTTTCTCTGGCCCATGCTCCCATTTTCCGCACACAAGCAAAACTCGCCGCATGGTCACTCACTAGAAGATCAAGTCAGTCCCACACAATGAGTAAGAACGAGTATCAGTGGGTACTAAAACAGCCCTCCTTTCTGTCTGGCCATAAGACACAATCTGACCTACTTGGGATTCTCAGGTCACAGGGTGGATGAATACCCTAAAGCAGGGACAGCTCCGAAAGCATCTAATAGCATCTCCCAGAGCTTCCCAGCAGGACTGGGACCCATGGTGCAGAGCGACCTGCTCCGATCTGACAGCCTGTATTGGCCTCCTTCCCTTCCCTGCTTCCTTTCCATCCCTATGCCTCCAGGCGTCTCTATTACCCAATTACGTGCCAGTGCTTCCTAGCAATATATCCCAAAGAAACCAACTTTCAATTATTTATTACGTACAAGATTCCTATCTCTGAGCTCCACTGAGCCCTAAAAATTCCATGAAGGGCTTTGTTTAGACCACAGATCATCTTGGGAGAAATCACTTTATCAATAACTGCAACAGTAGTGAGTTAAATTTTTCAGGATGTTACAAGGTTGACAGCCAAGATCTTAAGGATGGGGGTGGGAGACAAAACTTATGTTCTACAGTATTAATACTGCAAAGCATGCCATTTAGGCTATTCTATAAAATTGACAATGCTCGACATTTTGCCATATTATCCTAAATACAAATAACTGAAAAAAAAAAAACCCACATGCTACTGCATGAGCCATTTATACATCTTTTTAAATATGTTTGTCTCATAAAGCTGAATTAACTATGATTTTCCCATTTTAAACATGTTAGCCAGTGGCTGCGTGTTTCACTATTAATTCCATTTATACAAAATACTTGTCACATCACTGGCCACTTATTAATAACATGTTTTGTTAGTAGTTATTTCTCCTATCAAAGATGTGTCTGTTCTGCCTAATTTGCATGATTACTAGGCATCTTGACTTTCTTCTGAGTACTCATGTAAAGGTTATATCAAGATGACAAGCCAAAACGTTTTAAAATGGTGGAAGGGAAGGGGAAGAAGAAAATGCAAATGCTGTTAGCTTACCCAAGGATCAGTGCAGTCAATTTCATTCAAATCTGTGCCTTCAAAACCGAAAACTTCTCCCTGACACTCCTACCCCAGTTTTGGTTCTGATTTGTCTGCTCACTACCTTTCTACCTGGAAGGCTCTGAGCAATAAGTCAAATCAGAATTAAAATCCATGTTGGGGCACCTGGATGGCTCAGTCGTTAAGCGTCTACCTTTAGCTCAAGTAATGATCTCGGAATTCCGGGATCGAGTCCTACATGGAGCTCCCTGCTCGGCGGGAAGCCTGCTTCTCCCTCTCTCACTCCCCCCCTGCTTGTGTTCCCTCTCCAGATGTGTTTCTCTCATCCAATAAACAAGATCTTTAAAAAAAAAAAAAAAAAGAATTAAAGTCCATGTGAACACTGCACTCTCCTCAAAGAGCCCTGCCCTTTTTTCCACCTTAGATATGTATCAAAAATGGATGCCAACTGTCTTAGATTTTACACATTCACTTTTGAGTACTTATAAAAATCATTTCTTGATTATAATGGAAATATTCTGAACTATTTCAATATAGTTTATATGGTAGAAAATGCTAGGGATTTTGCTCTGAGTGTTATAGCTTCCCAAAACTGGTAACTTGGTGATTTTGTTGTTTAAACATAGAATATAGTAAGTGAATAATCAGAGAACTGCTGTTCCAATAGTCATAGGTCAGGGCATGTGCCTACATTCTGAAATCAACCATTTTTAAACTGTGGAAGATAAGATTTAGAAAACCATTCTGTTCTCCTGAAAATATCTTGTATTCTCAGGAAGAAGATGGGTATCAAAGGGATAGATTTTTGATCAAAATACTTTTTAACCACCTACCATCTGAGGAGAAATGTGTGGCCTCTGAGATTCAAGGCTGGTAATCAAGAAATCTTTGTGTCCCCTTGTGTGGCTACTATGTATATCCCATATGCATATGTACTCTGTATATCCGGGGTCACCAAGTCAGAGTCCTATGTGGTATCCGTGCTCTGCACACTGCCATACACATATTTAGGTTTTTCTCTCAGTGGTATATCCCTTATGGGCAAACACAATGCAAAGAGGGGAGCAGAGAATTCTAGACATGGGTGTCAGGGACAAAACGGACCTAAATTCTATGTAAGTTGCAAATGGAAGCTGCCAAATGATCCCAATGACCATGAAGAGATACGCCCTTTCTCCAACCCCATCTGCTGCCTTACTGTTTTTATCTACACTTTATAATGCCCACATAAACCTGCAAACACACTAAACTCATGACCATATTGCAACAACAATCTGTCACTAAATAAAACTCCACGGAGTAAGAACAGCTCTGGTCCACACACAACCATGTGCTAGGTTGATGTATCTATCATTCAACAGTTTACAGTATTTTCCATAACCCTGTACAAGGTTTCCAACAAGGCATTCCCAAGACTGTCTGTATTTAGAAACATATATTCTCCTGCTATCAGTCAGAGAGGTATTTTGTATTATAGAGATAAACTGATTTTGCATCCTTTTATAAGCATGGGGTTTGCCAGGGGTGCCTTTGAATATTCTTTCACTAGTCCTGTCCTCCCGCCTTATTAAATGCACTCTGGATGGGGGCATAGGCCAGAAGCAGGATAAACAGCAGGTGTGAAAGCAGTAAAGGAATGGAGTGTTTCTAAACAGCAAGGTGGGAAGAAATGCCTATCAAAGTCAGAGATGGGAACAGAAATTTTCCTCCGTCCCAGTGTCCCAAGGCCAATCCTGCAGTGGCCTCTAAAAGAAAATCTCCAAGGTCACCGGAAAATCTGAATATGAGTTTCGCACCCACTGCTGGGCGGTTCGGCTGATCTGGTTCGGCTGATCTGGTTCTTAAATCTATCCAAGGGAACCAAACATTGTTTTTTGGCAAATCATCTCCTGGGCCTTTTTTTATTTAAACACACACACACACACACACACACACACACACACACACACACGTGCATGGAAAGTAAACTTTGATTACATGAATATTGCTGAAGGCATCACTGAATTTTAGACACAAATCCCTCCTGCCAACTGCTATTAGTTAGTTGCTCAACATTTAGAAAACAAAGAAAAATCCCTTAAGAAAAGCAAATTTGAAAATTTGGACAAATCTCCCTTTTGGGATACTGGTATTTGGCAGCCTATCCCCGTGAGAATCGGTTCTAGGGAAATTTCTACATTCTACAGGAGAATATATCACCTTTATGTTAAATGATCATTTAATTCCCCATAAATTAGGTTAAAAAATAAAGACATTCAAGAAGATCAATGGATGAATGTTGAAAGGTTTCATCTTGAGTTTCCTTTTAAAACATGAACTAGCACACTGATTATGAAGACTGTACAACAATTTTAGTATAATCATTTGCATTCTGCAAACATTTTAAAGCAATGAGAAAGCAAAAGGCAAATTAAATTTGTACCACACGCCAATCAATTTGGATAAGGCAGAAGTGAAAAAATATCACAAACACAGACCTTTAATAATTTATAACTTTGACAGTAATAACTAAAAATATGATTACCACTTTGGAAATGTTGAAATTAAACCAACAATTGACTTTCTTGACTATCTGACTTGCCTTTTTTTGAGGGGGGGGGAAGAATAGGGAAAGATAATACAGTTTTTCCATATTTGCATAGAATGAGGCTTTTATGGTTTTTCCAACAAAGATGATCAGAAGTTCAGTTTGTTTGAGAAAAAAACATTCCAGCAATTTACTGATGGGAACAAAATTCAATATATGCTGTGTACCACACTGGAATGCTAAGAGGAACTTCCCACAAATTGGGGCATATTCTCTGAACGCCATAGGAAAAGCTGACTGCTTTCTTCATGACTGGAAGCTAGAGTCAATGCATGTGCTCAGTCCCAGCAGACCCACTGAATAGGCTAAATGCATTAATAAAATGTCAGTAGTGACCCAAAACATCACTTCCTTACGTCAGAATGGAAAGAAATCATTCTGTTCAAAAGCAAGCTCTAAATAAGATACGGCCAAATAAACTTCCCCTGCCTTTGAGGATTCCTCAAAGAAAGTAAGCAGTTTTTAATTGAAGAGATATTCACAACAACCTTGGAAACTCCTATCAAAAATCCTCTCCTGCAGATGGCTCTGGTGGTCCTGCGGAGAGTGGGCCAGGGAGACTGAAATTTACTAGAGACACGGATGTCTCCTCAAGTGTGTATCTGAAAAAGCATTAAGATCATTCTGCAGTTCCAGTCTATGATATATTGTATCAGAATTTATAACCACTGCAGGATTTCTAAATCATTATTCTCCGACAATGGGGTCAGCATTTTGAATATTACTCATGGAAAAGCAGCTATACATATAAATAAATAAATATGAAAAATGCCAATAATCGTCCTAGCCAAATACTGCAGGGTGGTTATTGGCCAGCAATTGCTCGCTGGCATCTGTTCAAGCAGCTGCTAGCTGAAAAGACAGACAGCAGGTGTCACTTTCAGTGCAGCGTTATGGTTAATTTCAGATAAGGCACTGCTGAAAAGAATATCCAAACAACAGCAGAACTAAAACTCAAGTAGAAGAAAAATCAGCATTTCCTTGTGTCTCTCTGGGCTTTGTGTCACAAAATCACAACCTCAGAAGAGGGTGCTTCCTCCATGTACTATACCACGGCTGGGAGGAAAGAAACATGTCTGTGTGCCGCTCACATCTAAGAGACCTGCAAGCAAACTTAGAGGGAGGGCGGCACCCCAGCTCTGACCCTCCGTCGGTGGCGATAAAACCTGAGAGCTCAGCTTTGTCTCCTGTGATACTTGGCTGGTTTTCGGCATGCAGACCAAAAAGATAACAGCACTGAATTGGGACACCCAGTGCGGACTCCTGCATAAATGCATTAATAGCTACACCTCTCCTTAAGCAATCATAAAACTCTCCATGGGCATGATTAAAAATCTGATTTTAACTCAATGTTTAGATTTGAGGGAGTGCTGGAATGGTTAAATCTTGTCATATCATGTGTCACTGAACCATAGATTTTGGAGCTGGAGGCTAATTCTTCTAAGTGGCAGAGAGGTTAAATGATGTCCCCAAAGCAACACAGTTAATAAGGAAAGTGGATCCCCTTCTCAATCTAGAGATCACTCCTCAATTACCAAACCAGAACCCAAGGAGAAGCCACAGAACTGCATTTTCTTTAGCTCAGCTCTTTTATCACTGATTTTTCATATATAAATGATTTTTATTATTAATCCTCATTAAACTGATCACAAATTCCGTGCATTTTAAGACATGGATAGTCTTTTAGAAACTGAAATCTCTCATGTCAGTCTATCATTTCAAACGGGGCCGGCCTGGGGAGCATTCTGTGTATTTCATTAGCAAGCAAGCATGCACTAGCCATGCATATAGCACAGACCTCCTGTTACAAGTAAACGTATGTTGTAAACAGAGCATTTCTCAGATCCACCGTTACGCAGCATGACGGAATAATCCCTTTTCACGAGAAGGAATCTTCCAGAGAGGTAAAGCTAAGAAATTTCAACAATGAAATCTTCTAAAGTTTTAAAATATTTAATGTTAAAAAAAATAACAGTTAAGATGATCAATGCCCCTCCCAAAGGTTCCCACTTCTGAACACGTATATCAGGCACAGCGCCCAACACTTCTGATGAATCATATGGTTTAATCGAACGAACAGACTTGTGCCCTACATACCAGAGATTCAATAACTAATGCAACGTCATAAACTACTAAGTGGTACAACAGAGATTTAAATCCAAGTAGTCAATGTACACATAGTATACAACCCAGCCAATTTCCTTCGAGGTATTTCCCCAAGAGACTGAATGCATGGCCATACAAAGACTTGCAAATGAAGGCTCAAAGCAGTTTTATTTCTAACAGCCAAGTAACGAAAACCAACTAGGGGCGCCTGGGTGGCTCAGTTGGTTAAGCAACTGCCTTCGGGTCATGATCCCGGAGACCTGGGATCGAGTCCCACATCGGGCTCCCTGCTCAGCAGGAAGCCTGCTTCTCCCTCTCTCGCTCCCCCTGCTTGTGTTCCCTCTCTGGCTGTGTTTCTCTCTGTCAAATAAATAAAATCTTTTAAAAAAAAAGAAAAAAAAACCACCTAAACATCCATCATAGGTAAACAGATAACTCTGTCACATGCACACACATGGAATACTACTCAGCAATAAAAAGTAACAACAGTGTACATGAACCTCAAAACAAGCTGAGTGAGAATTTTGACCAAAAAAACATATATAATTCCATTTATATAAAAATTTTTTATTTATACAAAATTTTTAGAAAATGCAACTAATCTACAGTAACACAAAGCCAATCTGTGAATGCCTGGAAGGTGAGTACACAGTAGGGAGGGACAGAGTCCTAACGAGTGTGAGGAAATGTCTGAGCGTGACAGGTGAGTTTATTAATTGGAGTGACAGTTTCACACGGATTATACAGGTCAAAATTCATCAAACTGTGCCGTTTAAATATGGGCAGTTCATTGTATATTAATTGTATCTAAATTTAAAAGCTAGCATTCCAACTCCAAAGCTTGGTCATTAGCCCACACACACATAGAGCCTCAGATATGATAAAATTTCTCCGCAGCAGAAAAGCATATCGAGTTTAATTCAGTTTTACTTAGTGCAACATCACTATTTTCCTCTATTTAAGATATAAACAGCTGACTGATGCCTATTGTTCTAATGTATGATTATTGCCTCCCTGCAAATGAAATCCCTAGAGACAATCTTGGTTTTGATCAATTCACTGAATGGCCCCACACTGTTGCTCTCTTTTCACTGACACAGCCCATCTTTCCCAACTGTGATCTCTCTCTCCAATTACATTTTGCTTCTCTACATGGGTCTTTTCTCTTACTTGTTCTTTTCACCTATTTTCCTCGCTGTCTGCTATTCCAATCCCTGGGGTTGTGAAGTTACATAAAAATGGTAAGCACACCCTGCATATAAAATTAAGTGGAAAAAACATCCAAACTGGGTCTGTGCTAAAGGAGGCTGTCTGCCCCACGTTACCTACATAGGAAAATGTTGTTAGAGGCATTTCCATTGATGCCGACGGCTAATTCACTTAAGAGTGCTTAGGTTTGGACCTGAGGCCCTCCCAAAGTTTCCCACACCTGAACGCTAGGTAACTGGTAATTGACACAAGTCAGAGTATTATTTTAACACTGTAAAGCACTGTACTATATAAAGCATCCTACGTTCTAAACTTAAGTTGGTCCAATAAGGTTTACCCCCAAATAATGATTACAATAAATACTCATTCCCCAGCTTCAGAGAGTGGTAAAAGTTACACAATTTGAGGGGGTAACTTTAAGACTACAAAATAACAAATAAAAAATTTTATCAGTCCGAGCGCTCCCTCTCCACTTATGCTCTTCTGCCCCGTAGAGATCCAGAAGTGTGTAGTCTTAAATCTCAGGCTGATTTCATGGGTGTTCAGAGCATTCTGGTTGATATTTAGCTCACTTCAGGGGACCGGTAGAAACAGGGTCTCCTATAGACCAACGAAACAGAGTAGAGAGTCCAGATATGGACCCTCAACTCTATGGTCAAATCATCTTCGACAAAGCAGGAATAAAATATCCAGTGGAAAAAAGACAGTCTCTTCAATAAATGGTGCTGGGAAAATTGGACAGCTATGTATAGAAAAATGAAGCTCGACCATTCTCTTTCACCACACACAAAGGCAAACTCAAAATGGATGAAAGACCTCAATGTGAGGCAGGCTACTATCAAAATCCTGAAGGAGAACACAGGCAGTAACCTCTTTGACATCAGCCACAGCAACTTCTTTTAAGACACATCTCCAAAGACAAAGGAAACAAAAGAGAAAATGAATTTTGGGACTTCATCAAAATAAAAAGCTTCTGCACAGCAAAGGAAACAGACAACAAAACAAAGAGGCAACTGCCCAAGGAATGGAAGAAGATATTCACAAATGACACTACAGACAAAGGGCTGATATCCAAGATCTAGTAAGAACTCCTCAAACTCAACATCCAAAAAAAAGATGATCACATCAAAAAATGGGCAGGAGACATGGGCACTTCTCCATAGAAGACACACAAATGGCTAACAGATACATGAAAAATGTTCATCATCATTAGCCATCAGGGAAATTGAATTCAAAACCGCATTGAGATACCATCTTACACCAGTCAGAATGGCCAAAATTAACAAGACAGGAAGCAACAAGTGTTGGAGAGGCTGCGGAGAAAGGGGAACCCTCTTACACTGCTGGTGGGAATGCAAGTTGGTGCAGCCGCTTTGGAAAACAGTGTGGAGATTCCTTAAAAAATTAAAAACAGAGCCACCCTATGACCCTGCAATTGCACTACTGGGCATTTACCCCAAAGATACAGATATAGTGAAAAGAAGGGCCATATGTACCCCAATGTTCATCGCAGCAATGGCCACAATCGCCAAACTGTGGAAAGAGCCAAGATGCTCTTCAACAGACGAATGGATAAAGAAGTTAAGGTCCATATATACAATGGACTATTACACCTCCTTCAAAAAGGATCAATACCCAACTTTTGTAGCAACATGGATAGGACTGGAGATTATGCTGAGTAAAATAAGCCAAGGAGAGAAAGTCAAGTATCATATGGTTTCACTTTCTTGTGGAGCATAAGGAGTAACATGGAGGACACTAGGAGAAGGAAAGGAAATGTGAACTGGGATAAATCAGAGAGGGAGATGAAGCATGGGAGACTTTGGACCCTGAGAAACAAACTCAGGGTTTTGGAAGGGAGGGGGTACGGAGGAAGGATGCATCTGGTGGGGAGTATTGAGGGCACATATTTCTGGAAGCACTGGGTGTGGTGCATAAACAAGGAATCTTGGAACATTGAAAAAACAAAATAGATTATTATAAAAATAAAAAATAAATAATAATAAAATAAAACCAGCTGGTCAAGCCCCATGAAAACCCCTGATGAGGCTTTTGTTGGGACTGTATTGCATTGAAAAATCCCTTTGACACTCCAATATATTGAGACATTCGATAGCTCTAGAATATAAAGAATTTCTGACCATAAACCATGTTTTCCACTTCCTTAAGACATTTATAATCACTTTTGACAAAAAGTCATTCATTTTCATGTTAAAGTCCTAAATTTAAAAATTCTATTTCCAGGCCACTTATATGTATGCCATTGTAAATGAAATCTTTTAATTGCATTTAATCAACTGCAGTTGAGCACAAAATACTGTAGGCTTTAATAAACAGACCACATACCAACCAAAAAAAATTTTTTTGTCAGCATTTGAAATCGGCCCCATGCAAATAAGAAGTGTAAGGCTTGGGGCGTCTGGGTGGCTCAGTTGGTTGAGCGACTGCCTTCGGCTCAGGTCATGATCCCAGAGACCCAGGATCGAGTCTCGCATCGGGCTGCCTGCTCGGCGGGAAGCCTGCTTCTCCCTCTCTCACAACCCTAACCCCCTGCTTGTGTTCCCTCTCTGGCTGTGTTTCTCTCTGTCAAATAAATAAAATCTTTAAAAAAAAAAGTGTAAGGCTTAAATATCTTTAGCTACATGGGAACTCCACCTCTGTTCTCAGAGCAGCTAATTCGTAAGGTGAATGAGAACCTGTTCCTCTCCCCAGTGGGGCTGGGATATCAGGCAGCAAGTGCTTGCTGAGAGGGGCGGGGTGGGGGGGGGGGTGAAACCCACTCAGAAGGGTTGATCGGGATGTGGAGCTCTAGTGGATGCCTATGTGGGCCCAGTGAAGGCCGGAGTGAGAACCAGAGGGTTGCAGTTTCCCAGACCTCAAACTAAACCCACTCCTCTGACCCCACTGCAGTTTACAGTGCAAGGTTGGATAAAGGCGGGCATTTAGCACTCATCAGTGGTGGCCCATTATTAGATTTCTTAGCCCAGAAATGAAATGTCCAGAACTTGCTTGGTCTCAAGCAGCACTGGTCTGCCCCTATCTAACTGAAGGTGGGCTGTGTGAAATACTTAAGGCTAAATAATGAAAGAGAGACGCCTGCTTGGTGGCGGGATGGTATTGCCACTATCCTCACTAGAACTTGGGAGATCTGCACTTGGAAATATTCGACCAGGAACTCTGAGCTTTTTATAAGCCTGCTCTGCTGCATTATGGTAGAATAGTAAAGACCTCCATGCAGATGGAACACGCCACCTGCACCTGACATTATTATATTTATAAACTGCCAGGTGAGTACACTCCTAGCATCATGCCCACCGGCATGTTAGCCTGCTTGGGCCTGAATCAGCAAGCTTATATTGTATCCCTCTGCAGAGGGTCCTAACAGTCATTCTGAAGTCCCAACACACGGTAGATGGTTCAACTGCAAGAATTCCCTATGTTAAGAGCTTGCTCCCTTCAGGCAAGAGCGAGAACAAGTGCAAGCAAAATAATAATGACTCCAAATATTGAACTTGACCTATATGCAAGGAGCTATGCCTTATAGGTACTGCACCCGCCTCTCCCAAGATCTGGGCGAATGAAACGCTGTATTCCCCTTTTCCAATGAGGCACAGAGAAATAGAGAAGCGCTTGGCAAACTTCCTTCCATCAGTAGTGATAGAGACAGGATGTCAGGCTGAATCCAAAGCCCATTCTTTTCTTGTATCAGGCAGCTGGATGGTGCTCATGTCACTTTCATTATCCTTCTTGGTGAGAACAGCCTCGGGAGGGAAAGGAAACATTATAAAAATTTGCATGTGAGTTAGGCCTGACCTCAAAGGTTGGTGCACCTTCAAAACCTGCTGCCATTGACTGGTAATAGAAACTGGAGCTTCTTTCTGTCTGGTTAGCTACTGGACTACCAGACAAGCGGTGCAGATGACAGAAGGCATGGGGATCTGACAGACACAACTCCTGTCTGCTCCGCCGGGCGGCAGGTGCTCTTGAAGCTCTGTGGCCACTGCTACCTCGGATGGAGCAGTCTACCAGATGGACCATAGGAGAGGCCAAAGGGCTCACTGAGGCTGGGGTGGAGGCAGTGTCCTCGCCCTGGGGTCTACGAACGGCTGGAGAAGGACGTGGTCATCGTCACCAACTTTGGTTGTTTTCTTTGTTATTTTTTTGCATCGCTGGATTTCAAGCAAGCCCAAGGGGCCTCCCCAAGATATAGGCCCTGTGCCTTTTGATGGTTTCAAGTATCTCTATTTAGGCTTATGAATTAACATCTATTTCTCTCTCTGGTTCTTTTCTCTGTCTCAGCTCTTATCTTTCTCCATCTTGCTCCCTTTACTTCTCTGCCTCTCAACAAATCACCTTTGAATAACAATGCCTAAAAAAAAAAAATTCAAGACTAAGATTACCTTAATTTAGCAAACAACAAACAAACCAGCCCATCAATGGCAACCCTAAGCAACCCAGAAAGCACTTAAAAGAAAGGAAATGAGGCTGCCTTACATTTTTGGCCTCCCTAGGGCAAAATGCTTTACACTGTGACAGTGCACTTCACTTACACAATCATTTTTTAACTCACTTATCACTTTATCCACATTTTGTATAATGCAGCGAAAGAATACACTTGAAAGCCAAAGCATCTGCGCATTAAGGAGGCCTGTCATGGTTCATATCGAGTTCAATTTTATAGGGTTTTTTTATTGCAGCCCTCAGCTATGCCACTATATGGTAATCAAAGTCAGCCTCCTTCATATCATCTTATGTATATTTCAGATTTCCAAACTCAGGGTTAGAAGCCTAAATGTATTTTGTTTTTCAAACGTTCTGAAAAATGATAGAGGCCCTGCAAAAACGTATCTAGATTGGATCTAAATGGAATTATACCACTCCAGCTGAAGTGAAGACCTACAGGCACTAGAATGATTTTCCTAGTCACCACTTCTCACTGTGTTCATCAGAGTTTTACAAGAGACCTCAGAGCTCATTTAACACCTTCTGCCACATTTTAAAGCTGAAGAAAAAGGGGGTCCAGAGAGGCTATGTGAATTATCGGGGTCACAAAGCAAAAAGTGGCGAAGAAGCAATGCAAACCTTGACCTTCTAATTATAAGCCTGTGATCTGTTTCAACAGAGTTCGGTCTCACTCTTCTTGATTCGAGTAGCCGTTCCTAGCAATGACTAGGTGAGCAAGACTGTGTAAGAGGGTGGAAATCTAGTCTAAGGACCGAGGCGTGAAGTCAGAAGAATGAAGAGTTGGAAGCTGTTACCTCTGAGGCTTTGGGCAAATCACTTAGCACCTGTAAAACCTCAGACATGTTACTAAATTTCCCAATGTTATTCCACGGTTGCCCTCTCTTTTGTGAGTGTGAACAATTAAATGAGATAATGCAGCTAACATGTTCATCACAGTGCCTGGAATTTATTAAAGATGCATTAAATGTTAGCTATTGTTATTACAAGGTGAAGAAAGCATTGCCTATCCCTGCTCAAGGGCTATAAATACAAATCTAGAGACCAGCAGAGAAATAGTGAATTAATAATGCGGTGAATTTGGAACAGTCCTAGGGGCAAATGCAAAAGGGCAGAGAAGGACAGAGAAGTTAGTGATGGGGGAGGCTTCCTTGGGCACACTGGGTGGGGTCCCAGATTCGGACTTCTTTATTTTTATTGTTGTTAGTTCTGGGGGTTTTGTTTTTACTGGTTCAACTTCATAGCAGACCCGACCGTAGCCTAATATGCAGAAAGGAATCAGGGAGAAGGAAATAACGAAACACAGCTGAAATAACGAATGAGACTTTAGCCATTCTTAACAGAATCTAATAATGATGATTTGGGTCCTTATCTAGTCTCTGGTCTCATTAGAACTCCAATCTAATTTATTGCTTTTGGGATTGACATCTAATTTTTCTTTTTTCTTTTTCTTTCCAGATATGTCCCCTGAATAAGAACCAGGAAATTGGGAATATTCCCTACTTACACTCCTTGCCTATGCTGGAAGATGCTTATCTTTTTCTTTTTTGGTGAGGAATACGTAATCTTCTTAGGCGCAGAAAAAGGGCAGGAGCACTGAGGACACCAGCATGAAGGGAAAAATGGACTCTGAAGGTAGACAATTCCAAGATAGAATTTTGGCTCTGACTTCCAGCAAATAATTTAACCTTTCTGGGTGCAATTTCCTGTACAAGAGAGAAACCGTATCTATTTTACAGGTGCTAGTGATGAGTAGAAGGTATAATACACATCAGAGAGCAAGCAGAGCAAACACGTAACAAAACCAAAAGGCTTTCCTCCACAAAATTAAAAAAAAAAAAAAATGGAGAAAAAGAGGACTTTATACGTAAGGGAGCTCTGCCAATGCACTCACTCATCAGTAGCTCAGAGAATGAGAATGAGATGACGAACTCATGCAGGAGTGTGTGTGTGTTAAAGCAGGAATGTGGGGCAAAGAGATGCAAAACAAAAAAGGAAAAAAAAACACAGGGAAAGACAAATAGTGTAATGAGTATATGTGTGTGGCTGGGGAAGAAACAAATATAGAATATTTCCAAAATGGATCGTGGAAGAACCAGTTCATACTGGTAATGGGCAGAAGGCCTGGCCCTGGGACCTCAGAGTATATGCAGCTCCTGACACAGACCGCCTTGGAAAAACATGTGCACATCGGGCCAGGCTGACCTCAGGAAGTTCATACGTGATGTCTCAGCTGGCGTGTTAAGCTTTTCTTTCAACTCTAAGTCCTGTCTGCCCTGGGGAGTGGCATGGAAAGGCCCAGTATGTTATATTGGGAGGCCAGACACCAGTGGAAGTTTGCAAGAAGGGAGATCCACAGACATATTTTGGGAGTGTAATTTGCATAATTATTACAGCAGAAAGAGTTTGAGCTTCTGTGGTGACTGGAGAGATTAGTTCACAAAAACAAATTGGGCCTAGGTCCCTGCCAGGAAATGAATGTCAAAAGGCTTCCTCAAAGCCAATGTTTAGACAATGAAAACAAACAAACAAACAAAAAAACAGCATCAGAAATAATGATTTGATTTTACTTCCCTGGGGAGGCTGAAAGGGCTCATTGTTTGAAGAGCACAACTGTCAGGAACTCTATGGTCTGTGATTAAAAATGGATTTGAACCAAGGCGCCTGGGTGGCTCAGTGGTTAAGCATCTGCCTTCGGCTCAGGTCATGATCCAGGAGTCCCGAGATGGAGCCCTTACATCGGGCTCCCTGCTCGGTGGGGAGCCTGCTTCTCCCTCTCTCACTCCCCCTGCTCTTGTTCCCTCTCTCGCTGTGTTTCTCTCTGTCAAATAAATAAATATAATCTTAAAGGGGAGGGGGGATTTGAACCAAGGCTACATGTGACTTTTCTAAACTTTAAGACTGTATTTATTTATTTGAGAAAGAACAAGCACATGCACCATGCACGAGAGAGACAGAGACAGAGACAGAGAAAGTGAGTACAAACAGGGGGAGCAACAGGCAGAAGAAGAAGCAGGCTCCCCAACGAGCTGGGAGACTGATGCAGGACTTGATCTCAGGACCCTGAGATACTGACCTGATCTGAAGGCAGACGTTTAACTGACTGAGCCACCAGAAAGATTATCAACTCACCATTAACTCAGCGTTAAGACACACACAACAAAGTAAATCCTGCTTTAAAATCAATTTCCATGGTATTTTTCCTTTAGGGTTTTATATTTCCCCACAAATACGCACAGAGACCTTACATAAGGATTACAGCAAATGAGACTTGGGGTCACCCAAATCTTTGCAGGCGTTATTCAGGCATAAGAAAGAAAGAAACTGCCCTGGCACTGAAATACAGAAATGTCCAGGGAGACCTTTCCTTACCATGATTTCCCAATCACACAGACCAAAAATTAACAAATGAACCTGCTGTCCTCTATCACAGACCGTCTTATCCTAATCTTCTGTGAGTTATTTCTCTGAGCAATGTGTCTAACAGCTGTCACCTCAAACATCTAAATCTCCAGGTTCATCCTTCTGATAAATGACTCTTGCAACATTGTACCTGTGAAATCAACTGACCAGCTGGGAGCTCAGAACTTTCACTCAGCCTGTCACCTTCAATCCATCACCACGGATCGGAATGCAGTCAGAGTTCCACCACCAAGCTCAGAAAGGTAAGCAGATTAGGAACCCAACATTCCAGGTTGCCGCCATAAGAGGTAAGCATCCTGCTCAAAGGAGACATTTGGACAGTCAATGCAGAAGACTGAGTCTGGCTAAGGAGCCCTGTCAGTCCTCCTTTTGGAGTCACCGAATTCTAAAAGAAGGAAAATAGTCTTCCTGCCCAATAGGGACTATGCTGCATTTTCTAGAAGTCAGTAACTCTTTCTTAGAACGTGGGAGGTTGGGATGAATGGACACTGGTTATGCACAGGTCCCTGACAGGAGAAGGGTCAGCAGACATGCCACCTGTAATATGCGCATGCAGAAAATGCATTCCAGAGCGAAGGGCACTGCTATAATCCTTTGAAAAGGGCGTTTAGTCCATGTGAAAATTAACTGCTACGATTTACATGGTTTCCAGTCAGTGAGCTGTATGCTCATCACTGAAATATCCTTTGGGAAACATGATTTAAAACATATCGCTGCAGCTATATGTTTCAGAACTCCGTGGGTGTCTAATTTTAACAGGCAATTCTTCCTGTTCATCTTTCTGGCAAGACACGAGGGCAATGTGCCTTCAGTGCTCGGCCCTTCATGCAGGCACGAATCTGACCACTACCACTAATTCAGACAAATGCCTCCCCCCACACACACCAGTCCATCCAGTTGGGGGTAACGGTCATTACAACCCACCGCAGATGAACCTTAGAACAAAATGATGCTACTCCTGGCAGTCAACCTGTGTATACAGTTGGGGCCCCCTAGGGCACTGTACTAGGACACACTGGTACAGTCACTGGGGAGTGCGGACTCTACAGAACCTCACCTGTGACCGATGCTCTCACTCTCCAGGTGCTGGTGATTTGTTTCCCTTTCTTTCTTTTTATTTTTTTTTTAAGATTTTATTAATGTATCTGAGAATGAGAGACAGCACAAGCAGGGCGAGCAGCAGAGGGAGAGGGAGAAGCGATCCCAGGACCCTGGGATCATGACCTGAGCACAAGGCAGACGCTTAAGGACTGAGCCCCACTGATAGACTTGTTTCTTATTTTCTTTTCATGTGAGACCTAGATCTCTCGGGTCCTGTGGGCTACCAGGTGGGTCTTCCCTGCCTTGCCTTTTAAACATATCTTCTGGTTTCTGGCGTTCTACCTTGACCTGTCCCTTCTCTGCCTGCCTTCAGTTTCCCTCCTTCATTTCCAACGTGCTAACTACACTTGGATGCTCAATTTGCGCTCAGTCTGGGTTTATTCACAAAATCAGGAAACATACACTTTCAGGGCTGGAAGGGACATTAAAGGACACCATCTACAACTGTCGCTAAAACACTCCCAGTTAAGGGGACATCATCATGCTTTGGCCTGAGTAACTCCTTTCTCATATAAAAACCTCTTGAATAGTAAGAGAATCTGGTAGAAAAGGATTCATTATACTAATCGAAATCCTGGTGAAAGTTTCTGCCTATTGGTCTCGATTGCTAACCGCTGAGGACAGAACAAAGTAGAGAATAAGGAAGATGGGAATAGAAGGCCAGAAGATCCTAGCTGGGATCATGAGACCACATGGTACTTCAGGTGTGAGCCCGCATCACACCCAACCCCTACAAGCCCCATTTTCTCGACTCCATACTAAGCAACCACAATTTTGGGGGTGGTGGAAGCTTAATTGTGGTATTTTAGTCTCTACGATGGGGCCTAGGACACAGGGGACAATACACAAATGTTCTTCCTTTTCTATATCCCCTTCTCCCACACAAAATCCAGGCTCTCAGATGTATAAAGGGTAATCAGACATTCCTCGAACAGTCTCTTTGTTGCAAATCCCTTGATACTAGTGGAAACTCCCCTTTCTAGATGATTATATCCTTACTTATTTGACAGACACAGTGAGAGAGGGAACACAAGCAGGGGGAGTGGGAGAGACAGAAGCAGGCTTCCAGCTGAGCGGGCAGCCTGATGTGGCGCACCTGGGATCATGGCCTGAGCCAAAGGTAGATGCTTAACCAACTGGGCCACCCAGGCGCCCCCACTATATATATATTCTTAACATGGCACCCCGAATGGAATGCATTACGTCCCGTGTGTTCAGGCCGAACTGTGACTTCTTTGGCACTGATGCCACACTTGTAATGCACTCCTAGTTCCTTCTGGTGACTCACATACCCATGCCTTTGGTCACTCAACACACATATTTGCCCAGTCGTACTTTTCTGCCTGTATTCCTGTTCCCGGCCCTTGTGTCTAGCTAACCCCTCACAAACCAGGTATGATCCTCCTCCATTTTCACTGGTGGTCTCGGGATATTCAACCTGTAAGTGTGTTGCGAGCACTATCAAGTGAAGTCCCTCTTAAAATAATCACCAGAAAATTTGTTTTTGTGTCTCCAACCCCCAGCCTCTACACTGTGGCTTTAGAAGATCTGTTTTTAAAATCAGTTGCTTAACCATTGACCCCAAAGCCCAAAATTTTTTATTCATTGATAAAGATGGCTTGGTCATTCCCCCGCTGGATTCCGCTGGCCTGCCTTAGCCCTGAATCCAAGAGTCCCCCGTCTCTTGGCCCTTACAGGCATCCATTTTTCACTGGCAGGGAAAAACCCACCTCATCTGGATCGCCCCCCCGTCTTTCCAAGGTTTGCTTCTACTTTGAGAAACATGATCATCTCAGATTTAGTCACCCCTGCACATGAGGCGATGGCTGGTATCATTCAATACAGCTCCTGGCAGAGGACAGTGACCCTCTCCTGTCCTTTTCTCCTGCCGGGCCAGTGAAAAGAGAGCAAGAACAGTCCTTCACAAGAGAGATTGCTTAACCAACACTGTCCTGGGGCAGGCATGGGCTGCCTTCTGCAGAACAGAGAAGTAATTAGCATTCATTTTCTATAACATGCAAGCTGCTAATTTGATAGGAAAATCCAAGTAAATTTGCAGCTTCCCTTCATCATATAATATGCATTTTCATTTAGCAACACAGCCATCTCATACTGGATATTAGTTCTGAAATTTTAATTGACTATGTGTCTTTTACTCAGTAACGACAAACACCAAGTTTAATCATTTGGATGGAATATAAATGGAATTAACAAATGGCCAAAGTTACCTATGAGAAGGGCATAGGAGATGCTGTTCAATAAAGCAAGCAATGATAAAAATAAAACCTAATATTTTCACAGCCGTTCAGAATTTATGGAGTGCTCTTTATATATCTATATTACCCATTTTAAGTACTTTAAAACAGCAGGAAAACAAAAGATGGAAATAATATAATGAACAGCTTAAACTGAGTATGAAATTGGGAAAGTGATTTTTATTATTCCTCCTGTTGGCTCCCAGGGTCTTACATCGCACTCGGTACATAGTAAGTACTCAATAAACATCCATCTAATGCACTGGGGATGGAATGATCCGCCATTATTCTTAGGTTTGCCCAGAACCCAGGTACACAGGGATGCTCTGGAGAGCGTGGAACAGGGAACTGTTTCTAACAAAAGTGGACAACTGGTCTACCTGTGAGCCGACTGAAGGCAATGACTTTGTTGTCAGTCACATCTGTGCCACTGGTGACATGTATATTGAATTTGTCAAGGGCGCCTGGGTGGCTCAGTGGGTTAAAGCCTCTGCCTTTGGCTCAGGTCATGATCTCAGGGTCCTGGGATGGAGCCCCACATTGGACTCTCTGCTCAGCAGGGAGCCTTTTTCCTCCTCTCTCTACCTGCCTCTCTGCCTACTTGTGATCTCTCTCTGTCAAATAAATAAAATCTTAAAGAAGGAAATAAAGAAAGAAAACCACAGGCTTGAAAGGCAGTCACGTACACTAGGCTACGTCACCAACCTGGGTTTCATACCTAAGCTGAACGCAGTTTCGACACCCCACACACACACCCGCAGAGTTTTACTCAGTTAAGAATTGTCTGGCCAGCACCAATGAGGTAATCTGCCACAGGACCCTCCCAAGTCCCCAGAGGATGCTGAAATAATGTGCCCGATGAGAAGCTCTGCTAATTCCCTCAAGTCACCTTGCCTCAAACAACCCTTTCTTCTCTTTTGCTCCTGACATCGTGTTG
>PITA01020736.1:0-34261 GCA_004023965.1 Spilogale gracilis | reverse complement strand
AACCTCCCCCGCCTTTGTTCTCCCAAGGAAGTCACTCAATATTTAAAGAGAAGAATTCAGGGTGCCTGGGTGGCTCAGGTCATGATCCTGGAGTCCTGGGATCGAGACCTGCATCGGGCTCCCTGCTCGGCAGGAAGCCTGTTTCTCCCTGTCTCACTCCCCCTGCTTGTGTTCCCTCTCTAGCTGTGTTTCTCTCTGTCAAATAAATAAATAAAATCTTTAAAAAGAAAAAAAGAGTTGTTAATGAGAACTGAATAAATACAGTTGTAAAGGGGCGCCTGGGTGGCTCAGTTGGTTAAGCGACTGCCTTCGGCTCAGGTCATGATCCTGGAGACCTGGGATTGAGTCCCACATCGGGCTCCCTGCTTGGCAGGGTGTCTGCTTCTCCCTCTCTCACTCCCCCTGCTTGTGTTCCCTCTCTCGCTGTATTTCTCTGTCAAATAAATAAAATCTTAAAAAAAAAAATACAGTTGTAAAGAACTTAGACTAGTTCCTGGCATGGAACACAGAAGTAAATTGGCTAAGAAGCAGCACCATTGTGCATACCATTTCCTCTGCCTCACATGTGCCTGTGGCTTTCTAGAGCTTCTTGTTTATAGAGGACTCTGCGGTAATACTTACCACATGTTCCAGTCACTTATTCGCCTGTTTGGCTTTGAGTTCGTTAATGGCAGGGACCTGGTTTTATTCATTTTTGCATTTTCAGTAGCCATCATAACACCCAGTGTTTACAGCAAGTGTGCAATAGGTGTCTGAGGAATAAGTGTCGGCTTACGTGAGAGTCTGTACTTGAGTCAAGAGTGCTGATAACATTGATAGAAATCTGAAACATTGCTGCTTTGGGGGCAAATGTTAAATTCTATTTGTAAATTTATGATAACAGGAAGACATCAGATTTAAATATCTAGTAAGTAAAGATTTAAGTTTGGGTTTTGACGGAGAAGTCAAGATGAAGTGTCAGTCCTAGGACAGCTCTCATGTAGAGATGGAAGTACCAGCTAGAACAGCTAGAAGCATGTTTACATCTTCCCTGAAGAAGAGCAGGTACAGAGAACAGTGCATTTATTTGACTTTTTTTTTTTTACTTTAAATTATAATGTGCTTATGGTTAAAAAAAAAAATCAGGCAGGACAAAAAGGACAAGAAGTGAAAAGTTCCTTCCCTCCAGATTTCCAGTCCCATTTTTCAGAGGTAACGAGACTTGTCCCTTTTCAGACGTGGCTTGCCCACATGAAGAAATGAACATGTTTATTTAAACGAATGGGGTCTTACTGTGTGAGTTCTTTTTTGTTTGTTTTTACTTGAGGTCTTTAGGATATCTTTACACACCAACACATAAGTTATGCCAGAGTTCTTTTCTACGGCTATGCAGTAGTCCCTCTGTGCTTCTCCTGTACTGTAGTCATGACCGTCGTCTAGGTTATTGTATGTCTTTGTTATTCCAAGCAATGAGATGATTTAACATCTGTATACATATACCTTGTTAACTGGATTGAGTTCACCTGTGAGGTAAATGTCTAAAGTGAAATCCTTGACACAAAGAGTATACGCAATTAACATTTCGATATTGTCAAGTATCTACACATTCATAGGGTGCCTGTTTCCTTATTGCCCTCAGGCTATCAGAGTTGTTTTTTTTTTTAACCTTTGCTAATATGATGGATAAAAGTGATGCCTTATTTTAATTAGCATATTTTATTCCCAATTTATACTGTAGATGGGGGCACCTGGGTGGCTCAGTTGTTAAGCATCTGCCTTCCGCTCAGGTCATGATCCCGGAAACCCAGGATCTAGCCCCCCATTGTGCTCGGCAGGAAGCCTGCCTCTCTCTCTCTCTCTCTCTCTCGCTCTCTCTCTCTCTCTTTCTCTCTCTACCCCCCTGCTTGTGTTCCCTCTCTAGCTGTGTTTCTCTCTGTCAAATAAATACATAAAATATTTAAAAAATTTTATACTGTAGATGTTTTCATATATTTATTAGCTGTGGGACCTTGGCTGTTTCAAGAAGTTGCTTTTGTTTTTGTTTTTGTTTTTTTTGTTTTTTTGATTTGTTAGCAGTGTGCTGAAAGTTAATTAGGGACAGGGAAGAATCGTTAATGAACCTGGTTTATGTCTCACAGGAGTAATCTACCTCAGGAGGGAGGTCATATGTACTACAGAAAGTGTCAAGGTAGTTCTTACATAGTGGGAACTTTAGGGGGATAGTAGGAAGTTGAGAAGGAGGATGGTATCCTTCCCTTTTGGGAAGGAGGATGGTGTCATTTTTGTATGTGTCAAGATCAAGTTATTGACTATACTGCATTAAAAAATAGGGCCTTTGGAAGGTTTATTACTGAAAGCATCAGCGATGGCACACTTCTTTTTTTTTTTTTTTTTCCTAAAGATTTTATTTATTTGACAGAGAGAGATCACAAGTAGGCAGAGAGAGAGGAGGAAGCAGGCTCCCCACCACGCAGAGAGCCTGACGTGGGCCTCGCTCCCAGGACCCTGAGATCAGGACCTGAGTTGAAGGCAGAGGCTTTAACCCACTGAGCCCCCCAGGCGCCCCCAGATGGCACACTTCTCATTTCTAGTCTAGACTTATGTAAGGAGCATTGTTATCTACAAAATTACTAATTTTATATATATATATGTTTATATTTATATGTATATAAAATTACATATTTATGTATTCTTGATTTAAAAACAGTCTTAAGTATCTTAGGGATATAGACAGAATAGACAGAACTGACATTCTAGTGGCGTGTATGTGTGTATCTGGATTTGTGTTTGGAATCCTTGACATGAACTGTTGCAGAGAAGATGCCATTAGGCCTCAGTTTTCTACTTTGCTTTCTGTGAGGGTGGGGAGCAGGTAGAACTTTCAGGCAACAGTACCTCAGTGGCTTAGTCTTGCTTGGCTCTACTTTTCCCTGCTGGGCATTCCGACTGCCTTAGGCACTGCCTTCACTGTTCTCAGCAGGTAGTACCTTATTGTTGCTGCCTAGTGGAGTGAGGACTCCAGCAAGGGTAATGCGGCAGGGTGTCCTCATCATACTTGTCACTTGGCCCTGGGCTCTAACTTCTTTTCTAGCCTCTGCTTCTCGACTGGAGTTGCTGTTTATACTCTTGCTGCTCTTGATTGAAGGCTCTTGTTCTTGCCTTGGAGTACCATTTCCCTTCTCAGTCCGTCTCCAGCTATTTTCTAGTTTATGGGGATTCCTCACAACCTCTGGTCTGCTGTGAATTTCTGAGCATGGCTGTGGAATTACTGACAATTAAGCAAACATTTTTTTGCTTTCTGAGGTTTGGTGAGGAAAAGCAGCAGGGGAGTCATTGCACCTTGTGCTCAGTTGGCTGTCGTGGTTTTGCTCATCAAATATTCCGTTTAGTCTTTCCTGATGAGCGTATAGGCTTTATTCATACTGTTGTTTTTAGAAGGGTGTCATAGTGGTCCTGGATTGAACTTATTTTAAAACTCAGTGGTCTATCCTAGCAGCTTTGAAAATCAAATTTACTTCCTATAAATAAATAGAAAATAGGCAAAGGATAGAACAGGTAATGGCCTCTTTCACAGTGAGAGAAATGCAAACTAAAATGTTGCTGAAAAGTATTTTGTCTCATCAGTTGTCAGGGACCAGGAAATTTGATTAAAGATGGTGGCTGTGGTGTGAAGAAACAGGCCTTGCTGCAAGGCGTACAGGCTGGCAGCTTCTAAAGAGGGCAGCTAGGTGGTGTGGGGAGGAAAAATAATCCCCCTCCATCCTTCTAAGTTCTTAGCTGAGACCCTTGTAATAGAAGACAAATTAATACGAGTAAACAAAAGTTTATTAACATGTATCTCATGTACACATCGGAGACACCCAGGGAGTTGGCATAGAATTCAGACTTAAATACCCTCCTAATGGGGACAGGGAGGGGAGATGTAGGCCTCTTAGAGGTGAGTAAATGGTTTTTAAGAAAGAGGAATGAACCCCTAGAAGAACAGATGGGAAGTGTGGTAGTTTGTGACTGTGTGTCTGGGTGTAGTGTCCATTTCTAGTCTTTCTTCCTGTGATGAGTCAGCTGGTTGGTAAAACTCTCAAGGAGAGGATTTATGAAAATGAAGTTCCTTTTGGAGGAGCTGTCTTTAGGCAACTAAAGGGAGTTCAGAGAGAGCCTCAGCCTGCATTTGGTGTTTTTCAAATGGCTATAGCTCAAAATAATCAAAATGACAGAGTGGCATATTTTGAGGTGGCATACTCTGCTACCTGCATAATCTTTTTTTTAAAAAATATTTTATTTATTTATTTGATAGAGAGAAACACAGCTAGAACACAAGCAGGGGGAATGAGAGAGGGAGAAGCAGGCCTCCTGCCGAGCAGGGAGCCTGATGTGGGACTCCATCCCGGAATTCCAGGATCATGACCTGAGCCAAAGGCAAATGCCCAACCAACTGAGCCACCCAGGCGCCCCATACCCACATAATCTTTGACTAGCAATTCTCTTTCTCTGGATTTACCCTACCTGTGAAATGTCTCACATGCTGGACACCTATTGGAGAATGATTTATAATTGCAAAAGACCATAAACCACTTAAATGCATATCAGTATAGGATTTATTAAATTAAAAACTTGAATGTTAAAGAGTTGTAAAAATAAGAAAGTGCTTTATATACACATATGTAGTGATTTCTGATATTTAGTAACTAGAAAAAAAGCAAAGAGGCATGAATGATGTGTTGTGGACTGTGCAGATGGGAAAATATGCATTTGTATATCCACAGAATATCTGAGGCATGATACCCAAGAAACTGGAAACATTTTTTCTAAGTTGAGGAACTAGATTGGTTAGGAGATGAGATGGGAAACTTTTTACTATATACCCTGTGAACTCTTTCACCATGTACATTACTTATTTAAAAATAAAATACAAATAAAAAATCTCACTTAAATTTTTGTTAGTAGACCATGATAATAATGTTTCTCATTGTTGCCTTATCTAGGATGGAATTTTGTTCTTTTGAAAATTTAGCATTCATATACGTAATTAAACTCACAAAGTAAATTGTTTTTAATTGATTGCTTTTAAAGTACACAAGTAAAGTAAAATACTGGCCTATTGAACTGAGAACACAAATTTTTCTGACCCTCATTTTCTTTTTATCTGGTGTCATTTTTATCCTTTGAACGGTAACAAAGCCTAGAGAAGGGAAATTGAGCCCACAGCAGAGCCAGAGGAACCTGTAACCAAGTTATACATGCCAATAAACCACAATTTTCTCAACTAACCCATTGTGAACCACACAGTTGGGTGTTTATCCAGTGAATTGCTGTTAGGCCCACAATGCAAACGTAACTAGTACGAGTTCGAAGATAAATAGAAGACCTATAAACATATTGTGGTCGTCTTTTTTGTTGTTTTTGTAAAACATATTTCACTGAGGAATTTTTGGGAGTGTCAAGGATTATTAGACAGATGAATTGGAAAGTTTTGAGCAAAAGAAAATAGCGGTGCCTTTATGTAGATGGCTGAGCACAAAAATCTGTGTATTCCTCAGAGTTCTGAAGTTAATGGGGAATCCCTAAAGGACCTAAACATGATTTCTCTTGATTTTATTGAAAAAATTTGGTTTTGAGTAAGACTTGAAAGACCTTATTTGGGGAAAGTAGTCTAAGTAAAAGAGCATTCCAAGACACTAAGTAAAATAAACGTGAGATCCTAATATCTCAGCATGTGATATTATAGGTGGTGAAGTAACTTACTATGTAAAAATATACTTAGTGGTTGTGACAGAAAGTACCTGTTAGTATGATTTGTTGGAGCTTTTCTTGCACATGTAGAACTTTGGGGTTGGACTTTTTTTGTTTTTACGCTGATTTAAAAAATTTTTCTGTTTTGCAATGATTATAGACACATAAATTGCAAAAATAATGTGGAGAAATCCCATGTACCTTTCACCAGCCTTCCCCTAGTGTTAATATCCGGATTGTACATTATCTACATCAGGAAGTTAATATTGATACAACATAATAGATTCCAGAACATACTTGGATTTTCCCAGTTTTTACATGTATTCTTTTCCCCTTGTGTGTGTATAGCTCTGTGAAATTTTATCCCATGGACAGATTCAAGCAATCACCACCATCACCCCAGTCAAGACACAGAATTTTCTCATTTCCACAAATGAACTTATTCAGGCTGCCCTTTTATGATCACTTTTTGCCCAGCCCCCTCCCCGCCCCATGCCCTGTCCGGAAGCCACCATTTTTGCTTCACTGCAAGTTTTGTCATCTTGAGTGTTATATAAATGGAGTCACAGTGTGTAAACCTTTTTTGTTTGCCAGAACTCATTTTTTTTTTTTCTTAAGATTTTAGGTTGCCTGAGTGGCTCAGCTGGTTAATCCACTGTCTTCAGCTCAGGTCATGATCCTGGAGTCCTGGGATTGAGTCTCACATCCAGCTCCCAGCTCCGCAGGGAGTCTGCTTCTCCCTCTGACCTTCTCCCCTCTCATGCCCCCTCTCACCCACTCTCTCTCTCAAATAAATAAAATCTTTGAAAAAGATAAAAAATTTAAAAAGATTTTACCTATTTGAGAGAGAGAGAGTGAAAGCACACAAGCAAGGGGAGCAGCAGACGGAGAGGGAGAGGCAGGCTCCCTGCGGAGCAGGGAACCCGTCCTAGGGCTGGATCCCAGGACCCCGGGATCCTGACCTGAGCTGAAGGCAGACACTTAACTGACTGAGCCACCTAGGCATCCCTACCAAAACTCATTTAATAAGTTTCAAACATACAGAAAAGTAGAACGGTATAATAAACACCTATTTCCTCCATCCATATTTAAACTATTTGTAATTGTCTGATAGTTTGCTTTGGTTGTGTTGGTTGTGTTTAATAATTAATATAGCTTCTCCTGCTTTCTTTTGATTAGTGTTAGCATGGTATATCTCTTTCCATCTCTCAATCTGTGCATGTTTTTTATTTTTAAAGTGGATTTTTTGTAGACAGCATATAGTTGAGTCTTGTTTTTTGAACCACTTTGACAAAATCTTTTAATTGGTGTATTTAGATTGGATGTTCAAATGATACATGATAAAGTTAGATTAATGTTTACCGATATTTGTTACTATTTTCTATTCATCACCCTTACTTTCCCTATTTTTGTCTTCTACTCTTTCAGCCTGTTGTGGTTCTAAATGGAGGACTTAAATGAATCCTTTTTCTCTCCTTTCTTAGCATGTCACTTACACTTTTTAAAACTTTTTAGAAGTTGCCCTTGTGTTTGCGATATACATTTACTACTAATCCAAGCCCACTTTTTTTTTTTTTTTTAAGATTTTATTTATTTGACAGAGAGAAACACAGCCAGAGAGGGAACACAAGCAGGGGGAGTGAGAGAGGGAGAAGCAGGTGGAGCCCCATGTGGGGCTCGATCCCGGGTGTCCGGGATCATGACCTGAGCCGAAGGCAGTTGCTTAACCAACTGAGCCACCGAGGTGCCCCAGCCAAGCCCACTTTTTAAAAAAGATTTTATTTATGGATTTGAGAAAAGAGTATGAGGAGCGGGGAGGGGTAGACACTTAACCAACTGAGCCACCCAGGGGCCCCTCAAATCTGCTTTCAAATAACACTACCACTTCACAGGTAGTAGAAGTACCTTATAATTACAAAGTACATATTCCTGATTCCTCCCTTCTGTCTCTTTTGTCATCCCTGTTGTTCATTCACTTATATATCAACTAAAATCATCAAACATAGGCTGGCTTGCTGTTATTTTGAGTATGTGACGTTTGGGATGGGCTTTTCTCACTCACAGTGCCCTGGAGTTCTATCCAAGTTACTGGTGTAGCAGATAGTTCCTTTTTATTCCTTTGTGTGGAAGTACTTCTGTTTGCTTATTCATCCATGTGTTGAAAGAACATTTGGATACAGTTTTCTGTGTGAACCTAAGTTTTCATTTCTCTGGGATCACAGTCCAGGAATTCAGTTGCTGGCTTCAATAGTATGTATAGGTTAATTAAAAAAAAATTTTTTTTTTAAAGCTTTTATTTAGTTATTAGAGAGAGATAGTGAGAGAGAGAGAGAGCACAGGCAGGGGAGAGGAGGAGAAGCAGGCTCCTTGCAGGCTTGATTCCAGGACCCCAGGATCATGCCCTGAGCTGAAGGCAGACAACCAACTGAGCCACCCAGGCACCCCTGGGTTTATAAGAAACTGCTGAACCATTTTGCAAAGGGCTCTTCCATTTTCCCACTCCCACTGGCAACATGCGAGCTACTTTCAGTATATCTTCGGCAGCATTGGTAATGTTTTTTATTTTATTATTTAAAATTTTTTTTTTAGCTATTCCAATAGAGGTGTAGCAATATGTCATCGTGGTCTTAATTTGTGGTTCTCTGAATGGCTGATAATGATGGAATACCTTTTCATGTGTTTGTCATTTGCATGTCTTCTTCTTTGGTGATGTGTTAAAATCTTTTGCATATTTTCCAATTGGATTGTTTTCTTACTGTTGACTTTAGAAAGTTTCGTATATGTTCTGGATACAAGTCCTTTCTTGGGTGTGTGACTTATACTTTCTCTAAGCCTGTGTCTTTTCTTTTCATCCTCTTAGTAGTGTCTTTCACCGACAAAAGTTTTCAATTTTGGTAAAGCTTAACTTACCAACTTTTTCTTTTCAGGCAGTGCTGTTGTATAATGCCTGAGCACCTCCTGACCCAGGTCCCAAAGAATTTCTCCTGTGTTGTCTTCTAGAAACGGTTTGAGGGGGCCCCTGGGTGGCTAAGTCAGTTAAACATCTGCCTTTGGCTCAGGTCATGATCTCAGGTTCCTGGGATTGAACCCCACATTGGGCTCTCTGCTCAGCGGGGAATCTGCTTCTCCTTCTCTTCTTTATGTTCTCTCTCAAATAAATACATAAAATTAAAAAAAAAAAAGGGTTTTAAAGTTTTATGTTATATGCTTAGATTTATGATTATTTTGAGTTAACTTTTAAGATACAGGGGTTTTTTTTGTTTGTTCGTTTGTTTTGTTTTTTGGCCTCTGGATGTCCAGTTGTTCCAGTACCATTTGAAAGAACTGTCCTTCCTCCATTGAATTGCTTTTTTTTGTTGACAAAAATCAGCTAGCTATACTGTGGGTCTGTTTCTGGATTTTTATTTTGTTTTATTGATCTCTGTGTTTATCATTACCGTAGGTGTTAATTTAATTCATCTTTCCTGGCCAAGCTATGACTATTGCTTATCCGTAAACACATAAATGGTGGAAATTTGAAATTTTGATTTTGGAAGGTAACTCTAATACTAACATTGAACTATGTCAGACAAACAGATTTTTAAAAATTTTCTGGTTTGCCTCAGGTAAAGAATAATTTACATTTTTGTCACTGAGTTTAGTTATGATGGTAATTTTGTGTTTTCCATATATGTTAAAGATTTGAATTTGAGTAAGTGAAGGAGTTTAAAAATACGTAATTTTTATAATCAAAGTAATATATATAATTAAAAAAATCAGATAATGTGATGAACATAAAATGAAAAGACTGCATGACCACCCTCCCCGCTCTAGAATCCTTTTCCCCAGAATGGGCCACACTCAGATTTCTTAGCTGTTGTTTCTTATTATTTGTATCCTTATTTATAACTAATACACTTTTACTGTTATTTGCTGATTTGGGAATTTTGGGTATTTCTGTTGTCTTCTGCCTGTTACAGAAGATGAGGATTTCACACTCTTAAATCCACTTCCACTTCTTTTTTTAGCATCTCCCAGTACACTTACCTCACAGTTTTTGGTTATATCTTTATTTACTGTTTCTATGATGATTACATAAATATTGATAACTGTTGAATTGAGTCATATACTATGACTACACAACCTTTCTTGAATGATTCTTGTTTTTTTTCCGAAGTACATAGTTACTAAAAAATCACTTATCTTCTGTGTAGCTGTCATTCCTTCCTGCCAGATTCTGCTGTGGTACTGTAATCCACAGAACAAGATCAGACACGCCAGGTGACCGGTTGCCCTCTGGTTTGCTTCCCAGGGAGGTCCTGGGGCCGTCAGAACTCCTGTCCCAGCCTGTAACGCAGGTCTTCCCTGTCTCGTGCTGCATCCTTCACTTCTTGAATTCATTGTCTTCATTTTGCTTGTTTTATTCCTTTGCACTGAAAGGATACATCTTCCAGTAGCTTCAGAAAATGGGTCCATGGGAGGTTTTGTCAGTTGTGGCAAGTCTAAAATATGCCTTTATTCTACCTTCATACTTAACCGGTAGCTTGGCTAGCACAGAAGTCTAGTTTAAATTATTTTTATTAATATTTTCAGAGCATTACTTCCCTATTATCTAGCTTCCAGTATTGTTGCTGAGAGATTGAGAAACCATTCTTTATTTTATTTATTTATTTATTTATTTATTTATTTATTTATTTAAAGATTTTGTTTATTTGACAGAGAAACAGTGAGAGAGGGAACACAAGCAAGGGGAGTGGGAAAGGGAGAAGCAGGCTTCCCGCTAAGCAGGGAGCTCAGTGCAGGGCTTGATCCCAGGGCCCCGGGATCATGATCTGAGCTGAAGGCAGATGCTTAATGACTGAGCCATCCAGGCACCCCTGAAACCATTCTTTAGAAATAAAATAAAAATTTATATATATGTGTGTGTGTGTGTGTGTGCATGCATGTTTATGGATGATAGGAATAGAGGGATAATAGGCCCAAACCCATTTATATACTGTCCATTTTCATTTCATTTTTAAAACATTTTTATTACTACTTTTTTTTTTAAAGTAATCTCTACACCCAACAACTCACAACCCTGATCAAGAGTCATGTGCTCTTCTGACTGAGCAAGCCACTTGTCCTCATACTATCAGTTTTTAGCAAATCTATATATTTGCCACAAGTGCTTCATCCCTTTCCTTCTATTCCTTTCCCCTTTCCTGTTTGAGAAAGTACTTACTGATACTACTAAGGCCACTCTGATCCTTTCCTGATCACATTATGTAAAGAGCATTCTTTGGAATTTGTGTATTTTTCCTATGTATGTTTTAATACTTGTAATAGCTATGAATATATCCGTAATATTGTTTGCATGTTGTAAAAATCATATACATGAAATCATACTATGTCTGTTATTCTGTAGCACTTTTTAAAGTATGTATTTTTTGGGGCGCCTGGGTGGCTCAGGGATCGAGCCCCACATCGGGCTCCCTGCTCGGCGGGAAGCCTGCTTCTCCCTCTCTCGCTCCCCCTGCTTGTGTTCCCTCTCTAGCTGTGTTTCTCTCTGTCAAATAAATAAAATCTTTAAAAAAAAAAAAAAGATTTTATTTATTTATTTGACAGATGTATAAAATAGCTTTGGAATAAGTTATAACAAGTAAGGCATTTATATATTACAGAATATTTTTATAGCATTTTCTAATTAGGCTTAAAATTCTTAATTAAGAAATTAAACCAAAATCAGTACTTATGGTTAGCTTGCTTGATATGAAGGATTAGTTGGAGCTAGCTGGTTTTGGGGTCCCTTGTCCCCTGAGTAAGGAAGATGAAAGTAGAAGTGGTCTTGAGTTCAGGGGCAGGTGACAAGAAGCCAGATCAGAATTTCTCCCTCATATTCAGAAGACCAGCTGTCCATGTGCATTGGGGAAGCCTCATGTCTTTAGATAATTTAACCTAAGCCTGTCCCAAAGTTCCAAAGAGAACGTGGAGGGCATGCTTCCAAATTCTGATGTTGACTTCAATGTCTCTGTGGAGTAAGGAGGGACAGAACTAAGAAAGTAAGTCACTACTAATAATAAGTTCTCATTCAACCTGAGCTTCCTTTGGATATCATTTGCTTTCATTGCAATGGTTTACTTTAACATAGTATAATTTATTTTTCATCTTACCACCATTTTATTGTCACTGAGAGACTTTTCTTCAACAATTTGAGAGAGAACATGATCTGAAACTAGGTTAAGTGTGATTTGATGAAGATAGTGATTCGTATTTTAACTAATTAGTTTTCCCATTAGTGACCAACTACAACAAATATTGAAGATACTAATCATTTATTCACCTACTGTTTCCTTCAACATACTATTTAGGGAATGCTTGTTACATGCTATCTAGACATCGGGTATAGAAAGATGAGTAAGAGAGGCCTGGGTGGCTCAGTTGGTTAAGTGTCCAGCTCTTGATTTGGGCTTAGGTCATGATCTCAGGGTCATTAGATTGATGTTGGGCTCTGTGCTAGGCGTGGAGCCTGCTTCAGATTCTCTGTTTTCCTTTCCTTCTGTCCTTCCTTCCCTCTCTCTCCCCAAAAAAACCCCTGAAGCCAAAAACAAAACAAAAACAAAAACAAACAAAAAAAACACCAAAAAAACCAAAACCCCAAAAAACAAAGAAATGCAGATACCATATGGTTTAGGAGGAGAGGCATGCCAGCAAATGCTGATGTGTGTGACTGCAGAACAAGAAGGACACTAAGAGACTGCTTTGGAACAGGGAACCCATTCTCACTCAGCATGTGACTCAGTTCAAGGCTCATTCTCCTCTGAGTGTAGGTAGCATGTAGTCATCACTTCAACCACTTGCTCCCCTTCTGAGTACATTTAAGACATCCAATCTTTATTTATCACCAACCTTTGTTGAAAAGGAGCCTTATTTTCGTACAATTTGTATTAAGTTGTCATTATTAGGGATTTGCTTTCAGATGTATTCTTAGGCAGAGGCATGCCCATTCAAAGATCTACACACATAGACTTGGATTGTTGTGTATGTGTTGGCTAAGACAGATTGTAGCCCCATTTCTCTCCTTTGTAACTCTGTATCTGATGTCTAATATATTTAAAATGGAAGTGTGAGTTCCTTAAGTAAGTTTACAGTTTTTTTGTTTTTTCTTTTTTTTACATTTATGTCAAAGATAGGAAAAATATGATGGTTAATTGTGAACAAGTTTGAAATTTCTTTTCATTCTTTATAGGTTGTCCTGTGGAAATGAAGGCTTAAGGGCAAGTTATCTACCAGATTAGAAGATGGGATCGAACAGCAGCAGAATTGGTGATCTTCCTAAAAACGAGTACTTAAAAAAGTTATCGGGCACAGAATCTGTCTCTGAGAATGACCCGTTCTGGAATCAACTTCTCTCGTTTTCTTTCCCTGCACCAACGAGCAGGTAAAAGGTTACTTGGAGATTGAGAATTCATGTAGAAGGCCACGTATGCTTATTAAAAAAAAAGTTTTTTTTTTTTTTAAAGATTTTATTTATTTGACAGAGAGAAACACAGCCAGGGAGGGAACACAAGCAGGGGGAGTGAGAGAGGGAGAAGCAGGCTTCCCGCCGAGCAGGGAGCCCGATGTGGGACTCGATCCCGGGTCTCCGGGATCATGACCTGAGCCGAAGGCAGTCGTCCAACCAACTGAGCCACCCAGGCGCCCCTAAAAAAAAAGTTTTTAATGTTCTGTTCATCAGTCCATCCTCTGTCATATATGTGCCAGTAGAAAATACAAAAGGTATGCAAGTAGGAAATACATTTTTCTCTTTCCTTTCTTCCATCCAACCAACTCCCTTCCCCAGAGATGATTCCTCATAGCAGTTTCTTTTGAATCTTCGAGAATAGTACAAGGTTATTAAGCATGTATCTCATGTAGTTTTAGAAAAATTGTTTGAACGCAAGTGCCAGTATTCCACACATACTTGCCTTTTCTTTTTCTGCTGCTGTCCCTTGCTTCCCCCACCCTACAGTTAAGTAAACTGTATCTTTTCTTTTTTTAAGATTTTATTTATTTATCTGACACAGAGAGAGGGAGAGAGAGCGCGAGCACACACAAGCAGAAGGGAGGGAGAGGGAGAAGCTGACTCCCCGCTAAGCAGGGAGCATGATTCGGGGACTCGATCCCAGGACTGTGGGATCATGACCTGAGATGAAGGCAGATGCTTAACCAACCGAACCATCCAGGCACCCCATCCAGGCACCCCACGCAAAATGTGTCGTGTGTGTGTGTGTGTGTGTGTGTGTGTGTGTGTGTGTGTGTATGCTTATATGTAACCATCTTATTCTTTTAAATGGTTGCAGAGTATTTGTAGAATATACTTTATCAGTTTTCTGTTTGTGGATGTTGTTTTTAGGCTTTTGTTATAACAAATAATGCTGCATGCATTATTTCCCATGTATATAAATATATCTTTAGTATAAATTCCCCTAAGTAGAATTGCTGGGTTAGAGTGTTCGTGTGTTTATAATTTTAGTAGAAATTGCTAAACTGCTCCATGGAAGTCATGCCAATTCATGCTCCTAAAGCAGGGTATAAGAACGTCTGTTTCCCACATTTTTGTCAATTTAATGCATTTTTAGACTCTGACCTATGCCAGTTTGACACATGAAAACCAGCATCTAATTTTTAACTTTATATGTCTGTCAGTTTTTACAATAATAATGTAGAGTATCTAGAATATTGAATTCCCATATATTCACTATCTAAACTGAAATTTTTATATTTTTAATTTTTAATTTTATTATTATTTTAAAAGGATTTTATTTATCTATTTGTCAGAGAGTGAGTGTACAAACAGGGAGAGCAGCAAACAGAGGGAGAAGCAGCCCCCTGCCACCCTTTCCCCTGAGCAAGGAGCCCAGTGGGGACTTGATCCCAAGACTCGGGGATCATGACCTGAGCCAAAGGTAGATGCTTAACCGACTGAGCCACCCAGGTTTCCCAAATTCGTATTTTGTTTTTATAAGTTTAGTGTGACAGGCAGAATAGCGGCCCCCTGAAGATGTTCCAGTCCCTGGAATCTGTGAATATCTTAAGTTGTGGCATCTATTGATAGTTCATTCCTTATTTCTGAGCGGTAGCTCATTGTGTGAATGTACCATATCTTGTTTATCCATTCATAATTAATACCATTTGGATTGTTTCCATATTTGCTTCATCTACTTTTGTTTCTTAAGTATTTTTAAGTAAAATGACATTTTCTTCTGTGACCATAATTCCATTATCAAATCTGACAAAATTAACAATAACTCCTCCTACCCAGTCCATATTGACATTTCCCCTGTTGTTTTATAAGGGTTGCTAACACCAGGAACTAAATAAAGTGGATATGTTGCACTTGGTAGTTACATTTCCAAAATGTCTTTAGAATAGAGGTATTCACTCTCCAGCCCTGTCACAATTATTTTCCCTGTGCTATTAATTTTTTGAAAAAATTGGCTGTTTTTCTGTAGAATGTTCTACCTTCTTGATTTACCCGATTGCTTCTCGTATCTCCTAACTTTTTAAAAAATCTTTTGTGTTTTCTGTAAACTGGAAGTCAGATTTAAAGGCTTGATAAAGTTTAAACAGTTTTGGTAAGAGTATTATATAAGTGATTTTATATACTTCATTACTGTATTACCTCAGGATACAGAAAATATGTGGTTTTAGTTACGCTAAATTTGCTCAGAGGTTTGAGAATCTTGATAATTTTGGTCTCAATCACCTGTTTCATAAGAAATTACAAAGTGGTGATATTTTTAATTTGGTCATTTCTTATACATTTATTAACTGGAAATTTTCTGTAAAGGAGAGCTTTCGTTCATCATTTAGGTTATATAAAATACAGTTTTTACTATATTATTAAATAAGGGTAAGCACTGAATTCTTTTCCTTTACCAGTTTTCAGTAATGAAAATAGTACAACGGTGAGAAGTATTTCCCCTCTCCCTTACTTAATCTCAGACTTGGAAGACTGTCCCTTTCTCTTTCTATGGTGAATTAAAAAAAAAAAAAATCTATGTATGTATGTGTGTTGTGGTCCTCATGGTTTCAATTTGCCTCTCTTTAGTGATCAAGGTTATGTTTGTTTTTAGGTGTTTAAGGATTAAGGATTATTGGCATTTCCTTTTTGTGAACTGTTTATATATTTTGGCAATAAAGTTTAATTTCTAACTTCTGGGTAGAGCTGTATTGGGCATCAGAAGTTTCCCTTAGTTTGCAGTTCATGTGATAGCACGAATTAGTTGCATATTATATGAAACGGCTACTTATTACTGCTTCTGAGATCCTTGGAAAATTAAAGATGCTATGGAGGGGCAGGAGAGGTCAGGCGAGCCAGCTGTGGCATCAGCACATTTTGAGGAGTTGTCACTGAGTACCGCTGCTCCTGTTAAAATCATACTCGAGAAAAAAGGGCATATAGGACCTCATCGTTTGTTGTCAAAACAAATTTTCTTCTCACTTATGTGAACTGTGGTACAGTGTCTTCTGAAAGACATTAAAGAAGACTTAACTAAATGAAGAGTGATGCCACATTTAAAGATTTCGACAACTCTCATAAAAACGTCAGTTCTTCCCCAATTGACCAATAGAGAAGGGAATTCCAATTAAAATTCCAATTAAAATTCCAATTAAAATTCCAACAGCTTTTATTGGAGGTTGGGGAGGATGAGGTGGAGGGTCTTGATAAGCTGACCATAAAACTGAAATGGCAAAGAAAAGAATCTATTAGTCAACTACTTTTGAAGAAGAAGAAGGGTGTGTTGTGTGCCCATGTACATGACTTAGCTGAACTGGCACTTTGGAGTACTAGCGGCAGGGTGGACTGCTTAAGAAACAGTGATGAGAATAAGGTGTTAGCCATTTTTGTCCATTTTTTAACCCTCTGGAGTTTGCCTCATGGTTTGAATTACTGTGGTTCTCTAATTTGCCTTATTAATTCCTGTTCTTTCTTGAAAATTCTTTGTTGCTCTCATGTATTTATTCTTTTGGATGTCATTCCGTTTTATTAATTCACCCTAGTTTATACAGGAAAGTATTGTGGGAATCTTAGCAAGTGTGAAAAGCTGGAAGTGAATACACTACATGTGATTGGTGTAAGGGGAGTAGCCCTGGGGGCTTCACTTTTGGTCCTCTCTGTCACTTCCTTTGAGACTCCCGCCCCCTCAGTGCTGGTGTTTGATGTGTAACCTGTAGGACCATGACTGAGCTAATGGCAGGGGTGGAATTACCTAGTTTGTGAATTACTCAGGATGCAGATGAATCTCTGTAGGGAAGGCTCTGAATCTGGACGTTTTTGAGATTGCTCGCTGCTGGAATACGTTGGACCCGTATGTGCTGTTTGCAAGTGCAGCCCATTGCAGCCCAAAATATACGGCCTTTAGGACCGATCTAATCCTTCCTTACTATAAATTATTTTTGGCACCAGAGCAATCGGATTTTGTTAAGAGTTTCCAGGCAAGGTTGCAAAATCCTGTTTAGGTTCTTCAATAGTTTTTAACTTTTCACCTTATTAAAATGATGTGTGAAGCGAAAGTCTGAAATGAAATCAAGATTAAGAGTAAAGTTTAATATACTGTTTATTTTTCTTAATAAAATATTTTTAAATTAGTTGCATGGCTGATTTTGTACATCTCTAAATTACCAAATAATAGCAACAAAAACAAGAAACAACTGTGCTTATTACTTTTTTGTTCGTGGGCATCTGAGTATCCCCATGTGAATGTTTGATGGGTGCAAACACATTTCCAATATGTGTTGTGTTTGTCTCTGAGAATGACTGGACCAGATGACGTTTCACTGTTACAAGCATTTATTTATTCGTTTGCTTCTCAGGATATAATGAAGAACTAGGTCACTTCTCTTGCCCTCATAGGAATTACAGTCTATCTGTAAATTAGTAGAGTAGACGAATACAGTGAAGTATGGTAAAAGCTGTTACAGAAGAAGCATAGGGAAGCATGAACATAGTGTCTGGGCAGCTCCGGGTCTGAGTTAGAATGGGACAGGGCAAGTCACAGATTTCTAGGAGGAAGTGGCCTAGGTTTATCTCACTTCTGGCTCAAATCCCAGAAGTTACCCAAAGGCTATTTAATGAAAGCCCCCTTCCCACCCCTGTGTCCCTAAGCCAGTACTCCTTTTGGGAGGTAACCAAAGCAGGGATGATGCTCAGAGTCCTGAGCCGGAGGGAAGGTGGGGGGGAGTCGGGGAGGATTGGCCACAGCAGGGGAGCGGCAGAGGGAGAGGCCAGTGGTGAGGAGGAAGGTGGGAGGTGTGCAAAACTGAAGAAGTGAGGGGCAGTGTTTGGCCAATTTGAGGGGCCTTGTAGAAAATATTAACCAGTTTCTTATCCTAGTATCAGTGGGAACCACTGAAAAATTTTCAGTAGAAGGGCCAGGATCGGGCTTCCATTTTATTACACACTCTAACTGCATCACCTGTGGTCATCATTCTGTCCTTCCCAGAAATTACAGATTTCAGTTGACCCTTGAACAACAGACTTGAACTCTGCAGGTCCACTGAAAGTGGGTTTAAAAAAAAAAAGAAAGTGGTTTTTTTACCGATAAATGTAGTAAAATGTATTTCCCTTACGATTTTCATACTGGCATATTCTTTTCTCTAGCTAAGTTTATGGTAAGAATACATATATAATGCATATACAAAATGTGTGTTAATCTACTGAATGTTATTGGTAAGGCTTCTGATCAACACTAGGCTATTAGAGGTTAAGTTTTGGGTCAGAAGTTATATGTGGATTTTTCTACTTTGCGGGGATTGGTGCTCCTAACCCCTACATTGTTCAGGGTCCACTCTGTCACTTCTTCAGTGTTTGTTTGTTTTAATGATTCAGTTATAGGATCAGTTATCATGTTCCTAACAAACAATGTTAGAAGGTACACGGCTAACCGTGTAGGATAGTCAGGATTACAGGATCCTGGAAAGTATTTTGGAGGGGTTGGAATGTGAACAGAGTCCCAAAGGAGGTGAATGATTTAGAAAGGGAGAGAACAGGAAAAAGAGAATTCATATGCCTCTGAAAAGAGCACGGATAGAGGCAGTGAGGCAGGACACAGTTCTCTGTGTGTGTGTGTGTGTGTGTGTACCTGTGGGACACTAGCCTGCTTGAGGGAAATGCTGATCATGGGGGGGCCTGTCTTGTGGTTAGAGCCCTCTCTGGCATTGGCAGATGGTTGAAGAAATGGAGGAGCCATGGTGTCTGTAGATGGAATTTTAAAAATTATAACTTATTTTTGTCTGAAAAGATAATGCATTCTTTCTTTCTTTTTTTTTTTTTTTAAGATTTTATTTATTTGAGAGAGAGATAGTGAGAGAGAGAATAAGCAGGGGAAGAGGGAGAAGCATTCTCCCCACCGAGCAAGGAGCCTAGTGTGGGACTTGACCCCCGGACCCTGGGACTACGACCTGAGCTGAAGGCAGACACCTAACCTACTGAGCCATCCACGTGCCCCACATTCTTTATTTTTTAAAGCGAGAGCAAGAGAGTGCACACGAGTGCTGGGGTGGGGCAGAGGGAGAGGAGAGCATCTCAGGCAAACTCCCCACTGAGCATGGAGCTCCACATGGGGCTCAATCTCACGACCCCAAGATATGACCTGAGCTGAAATCAAGAGTTGGATGCTTAACCGACTGAGCCATCCAGGTGCTTCGATAATACATTCTTGTTCAAAATTGAGAAGATACAGAGGTTAAAAAGTGGGAAGTCTCTCTCCCTTTTTCCTGAGGCATGTCTAGTTCTCTTCCCCAGGGGCAGCCAGTGTTCCCAGCCGTCTCCAGTGTACTTTCAAGTGGTGTTTCATGTTGTCTTAGTCTGTTTAGGCTGCTGTAATAAAATGCCACTGACTAGGTAACTTATAAACAAATGGAGTTTATTATTCACAGTTCTGGAGACCAGAAGTCTGAGGTTGTGGCACCAGCATGATTGGGTGCAGGCCTTCCTCCTGTACCTTCTCTGTTCTTCACAGAGCGGAAGGGGTCAGCAAGCTCTCTGGGGGCCTTTCTAATAATGGTACTAATCCCATGCATGAAGGTTTCATCCTCATGACTTAATCACCTCCAAAGGTCCACCTACTAGTACCATCACTTTTGGAGCTTAGGATTTCAACATACACGTGTATTTCAACATAAACATATGGTGCGGGACACAAACATTCAGACCATAGCACATGCATTTACAAACACATGTATGTACATCCCCCTTGTTTTAGACAATAATACTTATTATACATACGTTTGCACTTTGTGCATTTTTCTTTGTATTTTGGAGAGACTTCTGTGTATTAGTTTCCTCATTCTTTTTGATGGGAGCGTAGCATATCATCCCTCACTATACCAAAATTGATACAGCCATATAGTTTAACCATTTGGGTTGCTTCCAGTGTTTTGTTATTACATTGCAGACAACGCCACAGTGAAAAGCCACGTACACATGATTCTTGGGAGGGCAGCTGGGTGGCTCAGTCGGGCAAGCGTCCAACTCTTGATCCCAGCTCAGGTCTAGATCTCGAGGTTGTCGGTTGTGAGTTCAAGCCCCGAGCTGGGCTCCATGTTGGGTGTGGAGCCTACTTAAAAACAACAACAACAACAAAAAATGACTCCTGTGCTGTGAGTAAAGTATGACCGGATGACTTACATTAATTCTTCTAGTTTGTGTTGGCAGGGTATGAGAAACAAATGTAGTAAGTTGGGAACGGATTTTACGGATCACTGAAAATTCCCAACATGATTCATGGTGTTGCAGGGTAAATTGTTGGGGCTGCCCAGGTCTGGTAACCTGGGGAAGGGTGCTTATTTTTGGCTGCACCTGTTAGAAAGCTGAGGATTAGAATTGTAGGTTCTTGTTGAGTGGATTTTGTGAAAGTATTGCTTTAGGGAGATTACTTTTTGGGTCGGCTGAATGATAGATTGGAAGGGGCAGGAAAGGAGAAAAGTAGGGCAGGAGACCCAAATGCGGGACAGCTGTCCTCATGGAACTGACATGGCCAACAGAAGAGTAGATAGCACAACATGTTTTAAACGTTCTTTTGTTTTAAATTGATACCTGATTTGAACATAATGCTTGATAAGCTTTACAGTTCTAGATTTGAGAGTAGTACTCCACAGTATAGTGATAACTTGTATACTTAGTTTTTATTGAGATATAGTTGACATACAACGTTATGTTAGCTTTAGCTGTATAACATAGTGTTTCAATAATTCTGTGCATTGCATAGTGCTCCCCATAATGTGTAGACACCATCTGCCACCAAAGGTCATTACAATATTCTCAGTTATATTCTCTGCTGTACTTTTCATCCCATGACTTGTTTCTTTTATAACTGGAAGTTTAAACCTCTTAAACCCTTTCACTTATTTCATCCATCCCTCCACCTCCCCTCTGGCAACCACTAGTTCTCTGTATTTATAATGCTGTTTCTGTTTTTGGTCTGTGTGTTGGTTTTGTTTTTTAGAGGCCTACATACATGTATATTAATTGAGAATGAGAATCCTTTTTCAAAAGGTGCATTGATTTTTTTGGTGACCTGTAAAGAGTGGAGACAGTGAAGCATGTTGGGGGAACATGGATTTTGGAGCCAGCCCAACTTTGTCTTGCATCTCAGCCCCACTGCTTATCAGCTTTGTGGATCTAGGCAAGCTACTTAATCTCACTAGACCTGTTGATGCTTCTGTAAAATGGAAATAATACCTGCCATCTAGTTTGTGGGCGAGGATGAAACATCATAATGCATGAACACTGTCTGACCTTCTGCTTCTTCGAGGAGTTCGTCTCTCTGTCTTGAGAGTTAGTCTAAAATATTTGAGGGTTGAAAAAGAAATCTAACCAATTTTTCTGAGAACTGCTTTATCCTAAAGATCAGAAATCCTCTGAAACTTTTGAATCAGTTGTTCAGTTGTTTTAGAAGTCAGGTCAGACACGGAGTATAGTGATATTTGTCTCTGTGCTTACATAATGAATGTCCTGTTTGTAAAGACTACCTTTAGAAACTTTGTCTGCCTTTAAAAATGCTATTATGTGTACTGAGCACCAGATGGCGCTCAAACAAGGCAAGAAGGCACTGTCAACCTGGTCGCTTAAACTCAGGTTTTTGAATGCTAAAGTAATACGTGTTTGCTTTTGGTACCTTTGTATACAGCAAAGCACAGAGGCAAAAAAATGTAACAATAGTAATGATCAGAAATAACGTTATTGGGGTGGCTCGGTTGGTTAAGCATCTGACTCTTGATCTCAGCACAGGTGTTGTTTTTAGCGTCCTGAGTTCAAGCCCCACACTGTGCTGGTGCTGGGCATAGAGCCTACTTAAAAAAAGAAAAAGAAAAGAAAAAAGAAGTAACCATTATTTCCATTTTGGTGTATATGCCATCAATTCTGTTATTTAAAAATGTTTGTGTCGGAGGGCACCTGAGTGGCCCAGTTAATCGATTAAGTGTCTGTCTTCTGCTCCAATGGTGATCCTGGAGTCCTAGGGATGGAGCCCCCGGGGGTCGGGCTCCCCTGCCTAGCGGGGAGCCCGCTTCTCCCTCTTCCTCTGTTCCTACCCCTTCTCGTGCTCTCGCTCTCTCTTTCTTGCTCACTTTCTCTCAAGTAAATAACATCTTAAAAAAAAATGCATCATATTCTACATGTTCTTCCTTTAACTTATATTTTCCTCCTGTCTGTGTTTTCCTACAATATAGATTTTAAGCTGCTGTACAGTGTTCTGTCTTACGGATGTCAGTAATTTATTTACCTAATGTTGGACATTTTGGTTACTTTTTTTTTTGTGGTTATATGTAACACTCTGATGAATTTCACTGTAGCCAAATCTTTATGCATATCTCTAATTATGTAAGGGGAGTTTTTAGCAGTTGCTTTGCTGGTAAAATAATCTTTTTTTTTTTTTTTTTAAATAAAATCACACCAGTCTTTCATTGTATGGAAGTTAGAAAATAAAACAAAAGGGAAGACAGTTGTGGATTCTCCTCATATAAAGAATGTCACTATTGAGGGGCGCCTGGGTGGCTCAGTCACTTAAGCATCTGCCTTCGGCTCAGGTCATGATCTCAGGGTCCTGTAATTGAGTCCCGCGTCTGGCTCCTTGCTCAGTGGGGAACCTGCTTCTCCTTCTGCCTGCTGTGCCTGCCGCTCCCCCTGCTTGTGTTCTCTTTCTCTCTGACAAATAAATAAATAAAATCTTAAAAACAAAAAAAGAATGTCAGTGTTGCTATTTAGTATATAGTCTTCCTTTTTATAATGCACGTACCTACAGATAGTCATGCGTATTTATATCTACTTTTTTTTGTCCTACAAATATAGGATTAAACTGTATTATATGCAACTTCAAAATAATGTATTCTGTATGACGTATTTCCTTTGCAATAAATGTACATTTAAAAAGATTTATTCACCAAAGAAGTAGTTATTGAATGCCCCCTGTTTGCGAGGCACTATTTTCAGGAGCTGGAAAACTTTCAGTGAACTTGAGGAATGAAGCTGCCCTCTTGCAGCTTGCATTTTAGGGGAGGAGATGGGCAATAAGTAAGGAAATAAATTATAAAATCATTTCTGAAAATGCCAAGTGTAGTGAAGAAAAATAAAGCAGAGCAAGGTCATGGAGATTGACAGACTGGGAGCAGATACAAGCAGGAGAGATTTCTTTAGATAGAAGGTCCACAGGGAAGCAGCAGAGATGTGAGCAAAATCAGGGACTGAGCCATGCAAATTCTGGGGTAAGAGTATTCCAGGTAGAGGGAACAGCGAGTCGTGGATATGGATCTGCGCAGGAGTAAGTCCTACTTGTTAGAGGTGGTGGTAAAAGACAGAATAGTGAGCAAGGAAACAAATTGCATTGGGACTTCTGGCCATATTAGAGACTTTTTATGTTCCATGATAGTCCAGAGATGAGCACGTTTTCATGTTGGTATTTGAGAATTGAGTTGAGTCTCTTATAATGTACTAACTCTTCTGTAATATGGAAATATTTGCTCACATAGTTTGTTTTATTATGGGAAAATTTACATGACGTGAAATTTACTGTTAATAGCCATGTTTTAATGTGTGATTCAGTGGTGTTAAGTAAATTCCCAGTGTTGTATGGTCATCATCAGTGTCCATTTCCACCCCTGGTACCCTCCATTCCCCAGCCCCTGGTACCCTCTATTCTACTTTCTGTTTCTCTGAATTTGCCTCTTCTAGGTACCTCATGTAAATGGGACCATCTAATATTTGTCATCTTGTCATCTTCTTTCACTTAGCGTAACTTTAAGGTTCATCCATCCGGTAGCACGTGTCAATTTCCTTTTTTTTTTTTTTTTTTAAGGTTTTGTTTATTTGAGAGAGAGAGAGAGAGAGAACATACACAAGTGGGGGTCGGGGGGAAAGGTTAGGGGAGAGGTAAGGGGCAGAGGGAGAAGCAGACTCTCTGCTGAACAGGGAGCCTGATCTGGGGCTTGATCCCAGAACCCTGAGCCAAACCCAGATGCCCAACTGACTGAGCCACCCAGGCACCCCTCAGTTTCCTTTTAAAGCTGAATAATGTCCATAATATGTAAATACCACATCATATCATGTTTTCAAAACTTCAGTTTGTCGTACTTACACATTCCTTTAAACACTCTCCTTTGTTTTGTTTTATTTTTAATTTTTTTTTAAGATTTATTTTAGAGCACATGGGTGAGGGCAGAGGCGGAGGGAGAGAGTGTCTCAAGCAGACTTCCTCATCGAGCACGGAGTCCAAGGTGGGGCTTGATCTGATGACCCTGAGATCAAGACCTGAGCTGACGTTGAGAGTCAGGTGCTTAACCCACTGTGCCACGCAGGTGCCCCTGTTCTCCATTTCTGTGCAGCATTATTAGGTTCCAGTTACCAATCTGATTTTTTTTTTTCAGAGACTCCTCTTACATTATAAAAAAATACGTACTTTCAGCCAAGAGACTTGGCCAACGCAGACATGGTGGTTAATTTAGCAGTTGTTAACTGAGCACTTACTGTGTGGCCCCATGCTGTGCCCTTCGCCCCCAGTGCCTGTCCTTGTGCAGATCTGCTGTCAGCTCTGCGATGTAGGGCCTAGAGCAAGAAAACAGAGACCTGGAGGTTGTCCAGGATCACACAGTTCACAGCTGGTGCTGACCAGATTTAAACCCAGATGCTGTAGTTACAGACGTGGATTCTTTTGACCCGCATGCCACACAATCTCCATTTGGAAGCATAATCACAGCCGGAGCTTCAAATAATGGTTACAGAGCTGCCACGGCAAATTATATGATAATCTTTGAGTAGAGAATCACCAGATTATCTGTTCACATTTTCAAGCACTTTCAAAGCCCAGTATGTCCTAATAACTGGTACTTTAATGTTTGAGTGTCCTTATTTACGATGTAAAGGTAATGATTACATTACTTATGCTTAAGACTCGCAAGCGGATGGATAATCCTTCTAGTATTTTAACCTTGCCTTGGATGGAGTAGGTCCTGTCTCTTTACAGGGAGCTGCCTGAATGATCCTTTCTCAGAGGGTCTTGGTTTGTTTCCTCAGCTGAGAAACAGGAAAAGAGACTTTTATTGAATTTGGTCACAAGTTTTTAACTGACAGAAACAATTCAGTGATTGTAAAATTATTTTCTTTGAATTTTTGATGCCTGTCTCTGCTGCTGTGTTTTTATTCTCTTTGGCATACTTGCTGTTCGGTTTTATTAGCGCTCCTTAATTTGAAGCCATCTGCTGCGCCTTTGAGCTGGGCCTGGGGGAGCTGCTGACCGCCTCCTAAACCCTCTTTCTTCCATCAGATGTTTGCATGTCCTCACCGTTTGACTAAGGGAAGAAATAATTTGAGATTTTTTTTTGGCATCTTATTTTTTCCAACTGAGGGCCCAAAAGAAGTTCAGTTTTTACATCTTGAGTCAAAAACCTTTCTTTCTTTTTCTTTCATTTATACCTTTCTATGCAAGATCCCTTGGGAAGGTTCGTTGAGCTGGCCTGGGTTGATTGTGCCTTCAAACTAACAGTTTGCATGCAGCCGGTAGCACTAGTCTTGTTTAGAACAGTAAAGTAAGGGGCAAATGCATTTTATTGTAGGTACTCCCTTCTTTCCTTTTCTCACTGTGTTGGTTGGAATCTGGATTTTGAAGTCATTTTTTTCCTGTTACTTTTGTTTTTAAAGATTTTATTTATTTATTTGACAGAGAGATCATAAGTAGGCAGAGAGAGAGGAGGAAGCAGGCTCCTTGCTGAGCAGAGTCCGATGTGGGCCTCGATCTCTGGACCCTGAGATCATGACCTGAGCCGAAAGCAGAGGCTTTCGTTTTCAGAAATGCTTTCATACTTTGCTGAATGGTTACTTATTTGTTTACTCAGGTTATGTTTTATTTATTTATTCAATTATTTATTTTTTAAACATTTTATTTATTTGACAGAGAGAGAGCACAAGCAGGGGAGCAGCAGGCAAAGGTAGAGGGAGAAGCAGGCTTCCTGCTGAGCAGGGAGCCTGATGTGGGGCTCTATCCCAGGACCCTGGGATCATGACCTGAGCCAAAGGCAGTTGCTTAACCAGCTGAGCCACCCAGGCATCCCTCAAGTTGTGTTTTAAACTGTCAAAACATTATATCTTTGTCAGAGTATGTGTATTGTGGGCTGAAAGTGACATTATTATTTTTTTCTTTAATTTATTTGACAGAGAGATCACAAATAGGTAGAGAGGCAGGCAGAGAAAGAGGGGGAAGGGGGAAGCAAGCTCCCCGCTGAGCAGAGAGCCCGATGTGGGACTCGATCCCAGTTCCCTGAGTTCATGACCTGAGCTGAAGGCAGAGGCTTAACCCTCTGAGCCACCCAGGAGCCCTGAAAGTGACATTATTAATGTCGATTTTGAAATCTTTTATGGCAAAATTTTCAGTGTTTCTTTTTTGAACCTCCTAATTGTAGTTTGATCATTCAGCAAATCTGTGTTCAGAAATTTACGTATAATTTACCCCCAACAGCTTTCTGTCCATCAGCTTTTCATTAAATAAGATTTGAACTGTGAGTTTATCATCTGTAATTATTGAGATTCACATATAAGATGGGTGTGCTTGAAGTAAGTACAGTAAAACCAGTCTGAATTGGTGAAAGCTCTGAATTAGGGAATATATAATTTAAAAACTTAGTTTCCTGACGAAACTATAGTTTATGATTCCGTAACAGTTACAAACAAGTCCATCTATCATCCTGTCACTTTCCTTATTAGGCTTAAAATTTTCTCTTTCCTCTAGTTCTTTGTCATTCCCAAAGGCCATGATTTTAATCATAACATAGATATAATTTTTATAGTGGATAATGCATGTATGGCATAACTTCCTTTAGGTATGTATAGAAAATCTGAGTACTTAGTAGTAATGTTTTAGATTGATGTTATGTGGGTTCACTTTAATAAAAAAGGAGCTAGGGGTGCCTGGGTGGCTCAGTTGGTTAAGCAATTGACTCTTGGTTTTGGCTCAGGTCATGAATCTAATGGTTGTGAGCCCTGAGTTGGGCTCATTTAGGAAGTTTGCTGCTGCCTTCCTCTCCCTCTGTCTCCCCCCCACTTCTCCCCACTTGTGCGGGCACTCTCTCTCAAAGAAATAAGTTTTATTTAAAGAGTGGGTGCCTGAGTGGCTTAGTCATTAAGCATCTGCCTTTGGCTCAGGTCATGATCCCAGGGTTGTGGGATCGAGCCCCACATCAGGCTCCCTGCTCAGCAGGGTGTCTGTCTTTCCCTCCCTCTTCCCCCTGCTTGTGTTCACTCTCTCACTGCCTTGCTCTCTGTCAAATAAATAAATAAAAATCTTTAAAAACATTTTAAAGGAGCTAAATACTACTCATATGGAAAGAATATTAGACATTGGATGTATTTATACTTACATTGTGATCTTGGGCAAGTTGCTTGGCTTCTCTGTTCCTGCCGTGTGTAAAATGAGAATGATCCTATTTCCTTAGCTTCTCAGGGTTTTGGAAAGCAATCAGGTGATGTAACCACTGTGAGAGCACTTCAATTAGTTTATAGGTCTGTACAAATTGCAAATTATATCTAATCAGCAAATTTATTTCCATATCAAAATTAATATGCCAGAGTCCTTAAACACATTTCTTTTTCTTCCTTTTTTTTTTTTAAAGTAGACTCCATGCCCAGCTTGGAGCCCAACATGGGGCTTGAACTGAAGACCTGAGATCAATACCAGAAGTGAGATCAACAGTCGGACACTCATCTGACTGAGCCACCCAGGCATCCCTTTTTTCACTTAAAAAAAATTATAGAAAGTCTTTTTTTTTTTTTTTTAAAGTAAGCTTTATGCCCAGTGTGGGGCTTGAACTCACAACCCTCTGAGATAAAGAGTAGCTTGATCTGCTGACTAAGCCAGCTGGGCACCCCTTTAAACATTTCTGTTGTTAGAAATTAAATAACACTTTTCCTAAACCTTCTCCCTTGTTGAAATACTTTCTTTAAAATATAATGTGAAAATCAGTTTAAACTTCATTTTAGACAAGCTGCTGAACTTCTCAATTAGTGGAATTCAAATTAGTGAAGTCCTGCTAAGTGTATATTTAGTCACAGTTTTAGTTTAGTTTTTTTTTTTTTTTTTAAGATTTTATTTATTTATTTGACAGAGAGAAACGCAGCAAGAGAGGGAACACAAGCAGGGGGAGTGAGAGAAGGAGAAGCAGGCTTCCCACCGAGCAGGGATCCTGATGCGGGGCTCAATCCCAGGACCTGGGATCATGACCTGAGCCGAAGGCAGACGCTTAATGACTGAGCCACCCAGGTGCCCTCATAGTTTTAGTTTTTTAAAATATTTTTCTCTGTACTGTAAACACTTATTTTTTTTTAAATCTGCTTTTGGGGCTCCGGATGACTCAGTTGGTTAAGCGGCTGCCTTCGGCTCAGGTCATGAACCCAGGGTCCTGGATTGAGCCCTGCATTGGGCTCCCTGCTCAAGTGGGGAGCCTACTTCTCTCTCTCCTGCTCCCCCTCCTTGTGTATTCTCTCTGTCAAGTAAATAAAATCTTTAAACAAATAAAATAAGAAATCTGCTTTTATGTGGGAACCCACATACTTGTGTATTTGAGAGTATGGTCAGACTCTTGCTGTGTTGCAGGTTGCAGTGTTGTTTTACAACCTGTTGGTAAGCCTATTTTTAAGATTATGTGTTATTCAACCCCTTCTTTCTTTCTTTAGTCCCCAAGGGCCAGCACCATGGCCTGGCAGCATCCCCTGGTACCTTTTGTGCTACTCAAAAATCCAAAATGTGGACAGATGAAGAATGAGACAGATGGTTGCTAGAAAAGTAATGGAAGAGTCCAGGGGTGGGCGGGGAGCCGACGTTGGATGTGGAAACTGCTAAAGGGCCACAAACAATTCCTTCTGGTGGGCAGTCGCGGCTCCACGATACGGGTCACAAGTCAGGTCAGTTGTCAGCCTACATGTGCCGCTCCTACTCACAGAAGTGGGGCGTGTCTGACGGGCAGCCGTAGCCTGGCTGACCTCTTCACACCAGCTAATAAAAATATTGTAAATAACTCTTGCATATTTTCATGGGTGACAATTAACAGGAATAGGTATTTAGTTTAGTAGATGACCCTTTTTGTATATTTATTTTGGTTGCAGAAACTAGAATTCTTGAACTGTAGGCTTCATATGAAATTAGCTTTTTTTTCCCTTACCAACAAATGTTCTTTCTTGTTTATTGGTCAGTTTTGGAAACTGCTTGATATTTCACAGTGGTACTGTGTTGGTGAAGGAAGGGAGGTGTGCTCTTAATGCTGAGCTCTGGCCTTTTTATTCTTCCGTGTACAAAGAGATGTTGGGGTCTCGGCGAGGCAGTGGTGGAGAGCAGATCTAACCAGCCAGGACAGGTGGTTCTCTTCTGTCCTGTCACCTCATGAATTGTGGCTGAAAACATTTGAAGATATTGTCTGCATAAGTGGCTGATACAGTTGACCGTCTATTTTTTTTTTTTAAGATTTTATTTACTTATTTGACAGAGAGATCACAAGTAGGCAGAGAGGCAGGCGGAGAGAGAGGAGGAAGCAGGCTCCCTGCCGAGCAGAGAGCCCGATGCGGGCCTCGATTCCAGGACCCTGAGATCATGACCTGAGCCGAAGGCAGAGGCTTTAACCCACTGAGCCACCCAGGTGCCTGATCATGAATTTCTATAAGAAAACGTAGCCACAATTTTTTACTTAATATTTGCTAATTTTTCTCCTTTTCTATCAAAACTGGACATTTCTGTATCTCCCTGACTGTACCATTTTTGAAGTTAAGGCCAGAGTTCTTTGACAGAGGATGATGACATGGAGTTTTAAGTCCAAAGCAGTTGTAAACTCTGGACAGTAGTTCTTGATGGACCCCCATGTTATTTAATACAAAAATGGACTTCCTGGTGCAATGAAAGAGTTTCGCTGGTGTTGAATAGAATTTGCTCTGAATTTACAGTGGTGTGATAATAATTTGGTGGTTGGAAATCGCATCCTTTATGGATTCCTTTGAATAGGCTGTTTTAGAGGGAAAAGAAATTCTGTGGTTGTCATATAGGTGCTTATGCTTGTTTTTTTTGTCAGCATATGCTTTTCTGAGTATTAAGATCACAGAATTTGGTGTCAGAAGATCTGGCCTTGCAATTTTGCAAATTTAGGAATATGTATGGGCTTATAAGCCACAGTTGTGCACTTTTGGCGGGGGAATGGTAATTGGTTAAATCATTCTGCAGTGTGATTTGCGATATTCATTACAACAGAAGTGTTCATTGACCTAGCAGTTGTACTTCTGGAGTTTATATTGAGGTAATTGGACAGGTTTGGAAATGTATGTAGAAAGATACGTGTGTAAAGGTAGTCTTTATGAAAGAAAATTGCTAACAATCTAATGTTCATGAGTAAGGAGATTGATTAAAAAAATTAAAATGATGCATCTGCCCACTGTTAACATTACACAGTCATTAAAAATGATCATATATTTATACAAAGGGGAAAAGATCCACAGCATTGTATGTGGTTAAAGCTGATTATAAAACCATTCATAGGGGCGCCTGGATGGCTCAGTTGGTTGGGCAACTGCCTTCGGCTCAGGTCATGATCCCGGAGACTTGGGATCGAGTCCCACATCGGGCTGCCTGCTTGGCGGGAGGCCTGCTTCTCCCTCTCTCACTCCTTCTGCTTGTGTTCCCTCTCTGGCTGTGTTTCTCTCTGTCAAATAAATAAAATCTTAAAAAAAAAACCAAAAAAACAAACAAAAAAACAAAAACCATTCATATAGTGTAATTTATTCAAGCAAAATTGTGTAAAAGTCTGTACTTTAAAAAAATGTGTGTTTATTTATGTAACTCTTGTATAGGTTTGTGTAGCTTTATTTTTATGATTTGCTTTAAAAATTTTTTTATTTTAATATAATTACAGATTCACAGGAGGTTGCCAGAAATATACAGGGAGGTCCCTTGCATCCTTCACTCATCTCCCGCAGTGCTAACAACTCCCATAACTATAGTTGGGTATCAAAGCCAGGAAACTGACATTGGTATAATCCACAAAGGTGATTGGGATTTCAGCAATTATGCATGCACACACATGTGTGCGTATGTGTAGCTCTGTACAATTTTACCACGTGTAGACTTGTGTAACCACTACTGCAATCAAGAGGTTTGCCTGTTTCATCCCAACAAGGCCCACTTGTGCTTTCCGTTTATAGCCTCATGCCTCATACCTCCCGACCCCCTCATCTCTAACTCTTGGCAGTCACTGATCAGTTTTCAATCTCTGTCACTTTATTATTTCAACAGAGTTGTATATATATATATATATATAATATAACATGTAAACGTTTTTGAGATTGGCTCTTTTCACTCAGAATAGTGTCCTTCAGATCCATTCAACTTGTGTATATCAGTAGTTCATTTCCTTTTATTGCTCAGTAGTAGTCTGTCTTGTGTATGTACCATAGTTTGTTTAAACAATGACCCACTGAAGGACATTTGGATTGTTTCTAGTTTTTGGCTATTATGAGTAAAGCTGCTGTGGACAGTTGTGTACAGGTTTTCAGGGGAACATAAGTTTTTATTTCTTTGAGATAAATGGTTAACAGAGCAGTCACTGAGTTGTATGGTAAGTGCAGGTTGAAGGTTTTTTTTTTTTTTTAACTATTTTTTAAAACTTATTTTTCACCGAAGTGTAGTTGACTTGTTAGTTCCCGGTGTACAGCCTAGTGAGATGATAATTGTATACATAACAAGATTCTCACCATGGTAAGTGTAGGTAAGTGCATGCTTGGTTTTCTACAAAACTGTCAAACTGTTTCCTGGTGGTTATATCATTTTATATTCCAACCAATAATGTATGAGATCCAGTTTCTCTGTGTCCTTGCCAGCATTTGATGTTGCCACTCTTTTTTTTTTTTTTTTTTTTCATTGAGCTGTTCTGATAGCTGTGTAGTGTTACTTCTGTCTTTAGTTTGGCTCATTTTTACAAAAATAAAACTTTTTTTAAAAAAGATTTTTTATTAGAGAGAGAGAGAGTGCTCAAGCAGGGGGAGGAACATAGGGAGAGGGAGAAGCAGATTCCCTGCTTATCAGGGAGCCTGATGTGGTGCTCAATCCCAGGATCCTGAGACTGTGACTTGAGCTGAAGGCAGAGGCTTAACTGACTGAGCTACCCAGGTGCCCCCCCCCCAAACATTTTCTTTTAAAAAAGAAAAATTACCTAGATGTAAGTCTCTGTTCTGCTATTTATTAAAAGTTACTTGAAACTGAGAAGTTTTGTTAGGTGAATAAGTACTTTGGATTTCCTTGGTAATCCACTAGAGTTCTTCTATAGTAAAACATGAGTGTAAATAAAATCAAAGCAGATCACCTATAGTCGTTTGACACAAAAAGTGTAAAACTACTTAAAAAGTTACAGAATTTTGTTTTATCCTTCCTTCTGTGTCGTGGGAGGAAGACGGGAAGACTGGCAAATTACTTAATAAGGTGTGTTAAAGAATATGTGCGAATTTGATAGTTTATTACATACGGTGTTGTTTTATTTTTGTCATGGGTTAGGAGCTCACATTTATTGAGCCATGTGCTGAATGTTTTCTGTACCTTGTCATATATTCCTTAACATCCACCCTGTGAGATGGTGGTATCCTTAGCTCCATTTCACAGATGAGAAACTGAGACTCAAATTAAGTAACTTGGCTAGATTATATCAGTAGGAAACAAGGAAGCTGGAACTTAAACATGTGGCTTCAAAATTTGTACTCTGTCCATTATGCCAGGGGTGTATGCCATTTTTATTAACAGGCACATGGTTGGAAATTCATGTGCCAGTGTGCAGAAGTGAAGGGAAGAGTTGAGAGGTGTGTACTTGGTGTAGAAGTAGTGAAGGTGACTGGCCTGTGAATTCAGTGGATGCTGAGACATTCTATATACTTGCTATTGGTAGTCCTTCCCAGTATTCCAATTTGGTATATAATTTTAGTGGAATTCAACTAGACTTCTTAAACATTAAACTTGACTGTGTTCTGCCTTAGTAACAGTTAAGATAGTGGTTTATCTAAGTCTGCTGACCCAACATTTGGCTGCAGTAGTTAATTATAGTGTTGTGAGTATATGTTTAGGTTTTCTTTATCATACGCATCACTACGAACATTAGTTTTATTCATTTGTGGTGGTGTTCTAAAAAAATCTCAAGGTGGTTGTAGTCAGGGTCAGACATTTAACTGTTGTATTCCTGGGGAGCCTTGCTGCTGCTCTAAGGGTTGTGTTCTGTGTGTTTTTGATTCTGTGCTTAGTGCTTCCCATTTAATGCAAGGTGAATTCCAAACTCAGTGTGATGTTGAGGGTCTCTGCTCTGGCTGTACTTTATCCTACTACTGTTCTCTGCCTACACTTCCTGGTTATTTAAGTTGGTTTTGCAGTATACTAGTATGTTCAACAGAGGTGGCATCGATTGTACTGGTTATTTGAGACATAACTCAGAAATCATCGAGCTGTAGTGTTGGTATTCACTGGGGAATTTTGTCTTGGAAGCTCTCATAGAAGCATGTGGACCCTGTGAGGTTGAGGTTGACAAGAGTTCTCCCCCTAGGGAGAGTCTCTGCATGAAATCAAAAGGAAGGAAGGGAACAGAAATGGCAGTGGTAAAGTTTTAAGAGCTTGCCTGTAGTTATGGAAATTTTAATAACCGGTTCATTGCTGAATTATCTTTAGGGCAGTTCAATGAAGGTTCTTAAGACTGGAAAAATTCCTGAGAATTTTTCACATTTTCCTGAGATATGTGAATGTGGTTCTTGGGAAAATCTCTCCAGTCCCATGGGTCTAGCTGTTCATCGGGGGTGTCACCAGCAAAACTGAGAGTTTAGTTCATTTAGCAAAAGTTTGATTAAGAGATGCCTAGTTTTGTCTGGTATCCAAGATCTATAAAGAACTACTCAAACTCAACACCCAAAAAGAAGATGAACACATCAAAAAATGGGCAAGAGACATGAAGAGGCACTTCTCCGTAGAAGATATACAAACGGCCAACAGACACATGAAAAAATGTTCAGCGTCACTAGCTATCAGGGAAATTCAAATCAAAACCACTCTAAGATACCACCTTA
>PITA01020735.1:0-34227 GCA_004023965.1 Spilogale gracilis | reverse complement strand
TTCAATTTGTATTTCTCTGAGGATGAGTGATACTGAACATCTTTTCATGCATCTGTTAGCCATCTGGACGTCTTCTTTGGAAAAATGTCTGTTCATGTCTTCTGCCCATTTCTTGATTGGATTATTTATTTTTGGGATGCGGAGTTTGATAAATTCTTCATTGATTTTGGATACTAGCCCTTTATCTGATATGCCCTTTGCCGGGGTGCCTGGGTGGCTCAGTCTTTGAGTATTAGCCTTCGGCTCAGGTCATGATCCTGGAGTCCTGGTGTTGAGCCCCACATTGGGCTCCCTGCACAATGGGAGGCCTGCTTCTCCCTCTGTCACTCCCCCTGCTTGTGTTCCCTCTCTAGCTGTGTTTTTCTCTGTCAAATAAATAAAATCGTTAAAAAAAGATATATCCTTTGCAAATATCTTTTCCCATTCCATAGGTTGTCTTTTTATTGTTATCCACTTAATACAGCATAACTAGCTTTTTTTAAAAAAGGATTTTATTTATTTATTTGACAGAGAGAAACATAGGTAGAGAGGGAACACAGGCAGGGGGAATGAGAGAGAGAGAAGCAGGCCTCTGACCGAGCAAGGAGCCCGATGAGGAGTTCAATCCCAGGATTCTGGGATCATGACCCAAGTCAAAGGCAGACGCTTAATGACTGAGCCACCTAGGCACCCCTAGATTTATTTTTTCAAAGTTAATTTTAAGGTCACTTGGGTGGCTCAATTGTTAAACATCTGCCTTCAGCTCAGGTCATGATCCCTGAGTCCCAGGATTGAGCCCCATATCAGGCTTCCTGTTCGGTGGGAAGCCTGCTTTTTCCTCTCTCATTTGATCTGCTTGTGTTCCCTCCCTCGCTGTATTTCTGTCAAATAAATAAAATCTTTTAAAAAATTAAATTTAGTTTTATTTTTTTGGTGTTCCAAAATTCATTGTTTATGTACCACACCCAGTACTCCACACACTATGTGCCCTCCTTAATACCCACCACCAGGCTCACCCATTTCCCCAGCCCCCTCCCATTTAAAACTGTATGTTTCTCAGAGTCCACGGTCTCTCATGATTTGTCTTTTAGTTTTGTTGATTGTTTCATTTGCTGTGCAAAAGACCTTTATTTTGATGAAGCCCCAGTAATTCATTTTTGCTTTTTTCTTTTGCTTCTGGAGATATGTCTATAAGATTTTGCTATGCCTGAGGTCGAAGAGGTTACTGCCTATGTTCTTCTTCTCTAGGATTTTGATGGTTCTCTGATTCACATTTATGTCTTTCATCCATTCTGACTTTATTTTTTTGTATAGAGTCGGAAAATTGTCCAGTTTCATTCTGCTGCATGTTGTTGTCCAGTATTCCTAACACAATTTATTGAAGAGACTATCTTTTTTTCCACTGGATAGTCTTTCCTGCTTTGTTGAAGATTAGTTGACCATAGAGCTGTGGATCCATTTCTGGGTTTTCTACTCTGTCCCACTGATCTAGCTGTCTGTTTTTATGCCAGACCACACTCTTTTGGTGACTATGGCTTTATAATATAGCTCGAAGTCCAGAATTGGGATGCCTCCAGTTTTGTTCTTCTTTTTCAAGACTACTTTGGGTCTTTGGGGTCCTTTCTGATTGCATACACATTTTAGGATTCTTTGTTCTAGCTCTGTGAAAAATGCTGCTGGCATTTTGATAGGGATTGCCTTAAATGTGTAGATGGCTTTGGGTGGTATAGACATTTTATAACAATGTTTTTCCTTTCAACCCATGAGCATGGACTTTCTATTTCTTTGTGTCTTCCTCAATTTATTTCATAAGTATTCTATAGTTTTCAGAGTACTGATGTTCAAAAATCGTAAGATACCTAGAACTAAACCTAGACTGATTAATTTTATCATTAGATTCAGGTTACACATTTTGGGCAGGAATATTATATAAGAACATTGTTAAATAGAATTAGTACCATGTAGGCAGGAGACACATCTTTTCATCTCCGTTGTCTACATAGCATCAAGCACTAGGACTGGCATTTAGAAAGTGATTAATATTTATTGAATGAATGAATGATGAATGACATTAGACTCTCACTGCTACTTGGGTCTATTATTTTTCTACTTGAGGACAGGAGAATGAGAAGCCCTCTCCTATATTATAGTCCCATTTTTATAATACCTGTTGGAAGGTTGAAGGTAACCTAATACCTCTATAAAGAGTCCACAGAAAAAGGGAATAAGAAGGGAAATATGACGTGAGGCGAACTGTGGAGTCTCCTTACCCTAGGGGTATGTTGCGATCATATTATGTTGAGAGTGGAGGATGAATAAGGTGGTCCTCACCTGGAAAGAAACAGCACACAAAAATAGGAGCCCCTGGTCTGTTGCCTTGCTGAGAAGTTAGTCATTTTGGTTTCTAGACTTAACTATCCTTCCCTTCCCTAAACCCTATTTGAATCCTAAGTATGCCACAGTGAAAATTCATTTTTACCTCTCTTCCTTTCCTAGCAGGGACAGCCCCATGATTCTCTCCTCTACCCTCCATCCCCCACCAGCCTCCTCCACACACATAAGCATATATTTTCTAACATTTATATTTGGTGGTTGGCAGCCATTCACTCCAGAATATTTGTAGTTGAGGAATTATAAAACTCCTTGGCCTTATGTGGATGTAGAAGCTTTCATCCCTGTTGCCTGGAGGAAGTAGGCTTATGTGAGATTTTTTGACTCACAGAAACATGTTTTCAGGCTTCCCTTTGAGGATCTATTTTTCTCTAGCTCTGAATATTTCAGACATTTATGTCAGTCCCTTCTGACTCATCTGTGGTTTGGGACTGGATTCGTCTATTCTGCACTTGTGAGTGCCTGATTCACATGGTTTCTGTCCCCTTTCTGAAAGTCTACCTATCTGTGTCTTTTTTTTTTTTTAAGATTTTATTTATTTATTTGACAGAGAGAAATACAGCCAGAGAGGGAACACAAGCAGGGGGAGTGAGAGAGGGAGAAGCAGGCTTCCCGCTGAGCAGGGAGCCTGACATGGGGCTCGATCCCGGGTCTCCGGGATCATGACCTGAGCCGAAGGCAGTCGCTTAACCAACTGAGCCACCCAGGTGCCCCTACCTATCTGTCTGTGTCTTTGCAGTCCTTAGTTTCACCAAGTTCCAGAAGAAAGTGCTGTTTATCTCCATGTCAGCTCTTGAGTATCCACAATACCTGTAGGAAAAACCCAAAATAGTGGATGATACTAAAAAGAGTTTGCTTGACTTCCAAGTGATGGAGTCCTGCCTGGAGATAATCCAGACAGTGAACAGCTCCACTGAAAGCAGTATGTCATGCTTCTGTCCTGTGGGTGGCTATATGGCCTCTCTTCTTTGGCATCTAGCGGGGGAAGCACATGGAAGTATGCAGTTTGTTCAGCTCTCATTGTGTTGTCAGAAGCACCAGACATCTACTGAGAGGTCTGTGCAAATTGTCTCCAAGCCTTGTTTTCAAACTCTGGAGGAGGCCTTTATTAGACCTCAATACTTAGTTCAAAGAATACTAAAATAGGTATACAACATGTGACACTCTCGGTTTTTCTAGGGTTTCCATCACACCCAGAGTAACATGCAAAGTCCTCATTGTGATTCCGACTCTCTGTGAAGGATCTGGCTTCCTGCTTTCTCTGTGACTTCGCTCTCTGCTGTTTTCCCATCACTCACTGTGTCCTGGCCCCACAGGACTCCTTGTTATTTCTCAAAATCAGCCAAGTGCCACTTCACTCTCATTAGGATGACTGCTATTAAGAAGAGAGGATAATGCCTGTTGGCAAGAAGGTGGAGAAAATGGGATGCTTGTGCATTGCTGGTGGGAATGTAAAATGGGGCAGCCACTGTGCAAAAACAGTGAGGTGACTTCTCAGAAAATTACATATATAATTACCATTTGATTTGCAATCCCACTTCTGGGTCTATATCCCAAGGAATTGAAAGGCGAGCCTCAAAAAAAAAAAAAGATATTTATATACTGTATTCCTAATAGCCAATAATTAAAATAATCAACATACCCATCAGTGGAAAAACAGATAACCCGGTATGAGATATACACACAGTGGAGTATTATTCTGCTGTAAAGAGGAAGGATATTTTGATATCAGCTTCAACATGGATGAACTTTGAAGACATTTGCAAGTGAAATAAGCCTATCGCAAAAGGATGACATTGTATGATTCCACTTAAGTGAAGTACCTCGATGAGTCAAATTCATAGGGATTCAAAGAAGAATGGTGGTTGAGAGGGGCTGTGGAGAGGGAATAATGGGGGAGCTACTACTTAATGGGTACATAGTTTCAGCCGAGGTTGATGAACAAGTTCTGGAAGTAGATGGTGGTGAGGGTTGCACAATAATGTGAAGGGAAGTCTGTCTTGGATGATCATTTTAGTCACAACACCCACTGTAAGCACATCCTAAAATTTATTTGCTTTCCTTTTCTCTGTAGCACTGATTGCAAATCTAATAACACAGTATATATACTTATTACTAATGTGTTTATTTTTTGCTTCCTACTGAAAAATGTAAGTGGAGGAGGTTTTGTTTCCCTTGTTTTTTCCATAGTACTAAATAAATAGGGAGCAGTTTATTTGTTGAATTAGTAAATGACAGACCATGTTTGGACACATTCTTCTAATGAATGCACAAACAAAAGGAAAATGGGAAATCACTAATTTCATTTGATTTTGTGAACTTTTTTTTTTTTTTTTTTACCCTTGAATATCAGACTCAGCCCCAGTTTTTATGGTGGCTTTCATTCTGTTTACTGTTTCGTATGTTTTTCTCAACTGTTTCCATGATGGAGGTGCTGGTTACACATGCACCACACTTAGTACTCTTTGAAACTCTTGCCTCGAACTCAAAGACTCTACTCTTGTATTCCTGTTCCCTACCAGAGTCCAGGGCTGCTTGAGTTAGGACTTCAGAAACTCTGGAAACACCAGCTATCCAAAAGACTTTATACTTGTTTGTTTTGGAGCCACTGGTTTGAATGGCTCTGGAGCTTCTTGTCTTAAAATTTTAAGGAGGACAGGAGTATTTATATACTTTGGGATCAAGAAAGAGCTGTGCTTGGATATAGAGGATAAATATTATCTCTGGAGATGTTGTGCCTACAGTCCATGTCTCTGAAACTTTGAGAACTTAAAAACAATTATTTAGTGGCATCATTGGCCTTCCTCTCAAGTCTTCACCAAACTTATAGAAAGCAATTGATAACCAAATTCTCTTTGAAGCTATTCAGTAGAGGCCATAGGCCTACTTCCTGATTGGCTGGAGTATTCACTCCCTACCATGGAAACCAGTGGAAGTTACTGCCTCGGAAAAATGTTTTGAAAAGGAAGCCAGAGTGAGGTCAGTATCATTCTTAGAGACTACAGAGTGAACATAATGACCACCAAGACTAAGGAGAGTGGGTGGGGATGGCTGGGAAAGCAAGACAGCCTGCTCTTCAGGTAGTGGCTTGTTGGGTCGGACAGGAGTTTTTCCGGGAAGCATGGGATGGAACTTTTGTTTTGGAGGTTTTTTTTTTTTTTTTTTTTTTTTAAAGATCTTATCTATTTATTTGACAGAGAGAAATACAGCTAGAGAGGGAACAGAAGCAGAGGGAGTGAGAGAGGGAGAAGCAGGCTTCTCTCCGAGCAGAGAGCCTGATGCGGGCCTCGATCCTGGGTCCCCGGGATCCTGACCTGAGCTGAAGGCAGTCACCCAACCAACTGAGCCACCCAGGCACCCCTGTTTTGGAGTTGTGAAGGAGCTCAGAGACTGAGGGAAACTCAGGGAGGAGGTGGGAGAAAGGGGAAGCCAGGGCCATTATGGAATTCATACAAGCTGGCTTCATGTTCCCTGGCCCCTGTCTGCATTTCTCTAAGCAGCTCCTCTGAACAAGCACCTCTTTTGGGAGAGACTGTTCCGACATGAAACAGATTCACAGACCCGGGTCCCTCATTAGGAAATGTCCTCAGGATACTCTTGAAATACATAATGGTGCATGTTCTAGTCTCCTGTTTACACCTCTGTTTGGCCCTTTCTCTCTTTCCAAAAACAAAACAAAACAAAACAAAACAAAACAAAACAAAACAATACAAAACAAAACAACACTTCTTCAAGGAATCTAAGTTATAGTAGTTATTCAGTATATCTATATATTCATTTTCTCTGTCCTAAATGCCTCTTTTGGTTGTTTGCTACAATTATGAGCAGATCTTTGTCCTGTGTAGGGAGGGTTAGAGATGGGAGTGTGGAATCCAGAAAAAGGAGGTATTTAGATCCTGGCCCTGCCCTCTGGAAGTTCATAGACTATAAAGGAATTTAAGGAATACACTCAGGGCACCAGCTGACAGGGAAAATTAGTTTCAGCTGAGCATCAGGACAGGCAGTAAGTGGTAGTGGGAAGGGGAGGAAAGCTGGAGACGGGGATTGGTCAGGATGGCTTATGAAAGGCTTCCTAGGTGCAGGAAAGGTTGTAGAATAGGGCTGAGAGAGGCTGCAGGGTCAAGACTTGGCAGTGAGGACAGAGGAGTGGGGGGTCCCTGGCAGGGTAGGTCACTTACCCAGGACACAGGCTCATCCCAGGGGGGCTAAGTCAGGATGTGAGGAGTTGAATTAGTAAGGAGGTGATGTATCTGAAGGTAGAGGGAGAATTAGGGTGGGGCTCTGATGTTGGGTTAGAGAGTTTGGACTGAATATAAACCATTGGAATAACTATAGATTAATGCATGAGAATGGGAATATCTGAACATGGCATTTGAGGATGATATTTCTCTATGTTGTTATAAGCTGGATTTGTATTAGAATCTCTCAGGATTCCCAATCATGGGTGTCTTTTTCTTCTATATGGCTGTTCTTTTGTTTGTTCTGCCTGAACCTGTTGGAGTCATGAAACATGATTATTTAATTCCCAGATGTTTTGTTTTTTTGGGTTGGTTCTCTGGTATCTTGGTACTTTGTCTGTAGGCCTACTTTACCCCATCTTCAGTAAAACGTGGAAGAACACAAGGAACACCCTGCACAACACAGTTAAAAGAAATAGAAATTATCAAGCATTAGCCTTCTCTGACACTGCCATTCAGATGGTCCTCCTCTGGGATTCCTGCTCAGGGTCCATGGATGGACTTCAGAAGAGTATATGACATTTTTTTTAAGTGACCAACCTCAGAGGGGTCTGTGACTCAACAAATATGAAGAACCACTGTAGTGTCTTTGTTGGGTGGTAGGTGGCTGGGGATGGTTCCCCAGAAAGAAAAACACAGCAGAAGCATCCATAGAGCTAACTACAGGGGCCTCCAAAGACAGTCAAAGGGGCTGGAATTGGGAAAAGGGAAATGAGTTCAGCGGGAACTAGTAGGAAGGGTGCCCCATCTTTCCTGTTCTACATCCTCTTTCTTGCAGGTATTCCTTCTTTCTCCATATCGTGGTGATTACAGGATTTCACTTCCCTTTTCAAATTAAATCTATTGAATGCCTGTCATTTATCAGGCTCTGTACCAAGTCTGCTCACAACATTATCTCCTGCAATCCTGTGTTGAACTTATTTTGCAGAGTGGAGTCAGTCCCTCCATCAGTCATGCCATGTTAGCACCCTGCTTCCTGTCAGGCCTCTTTTCTTTCTTTCTTTTTTTAAATTTAAATTTTATTTTTTATTGTGTCCAGCTAGCCCATTTTCAGTACATTTTATAATCCTGTTTCATCCTTACCTCTATTCACATTTCCCTTCCTCACTGGAGGTACTTGGTTTAGTGTATTTAACAAATGCTCTTCCAGTCCAGGTTCCATGTTTGTTTTAGGTACATTCACCGATTCACAACTACACCGCCCAATTTTGTGTGTTCTCTGAATTCCATTAAGATGGTACTTCAGATGGTGCCCCAGTGACACTCCCACCAGCCACATGTGATAGTTTGTATCTTCTTATGGAATTCTCATGTTGATCCAGTGGGAGAGGTTAAGTAGAGTTCCTAGTGGATGAGGAGACTGAGGCTTAGAGATATTAAGGAAATTACCTGAGTTCATGCCATCATGAGGAATGGACAGGGATCACATCTGGCATTTCTGACCAAGTGCTCATTGCTCTTATCTTAAGCTTATAGTACAGAGCACTGCTTGTTCCAGATGAGGCATCTGTAGACAGAGAGATTATTATTATTATTGTATTGAGCCTTGCATTTCTAGATGCCTAGTCTAATGCATATGTTAGCATCAGCATGGATGAAGGCATTTAATTCGAGTCCTGAGCATTTCAACATGAATCATATGGAATAAAACTGTTTTCATTGTTTCATGAGCAGTAGTTAAGAAGCTCGAGCTTTATGGATGATTTTGGGCCTGCACATTTATGAAGACTGGTTGATTTTCAGTGTTTCATTACTTTGGATCAAATTTCAATACTAAAAGCTAGGTAGATGATATTAAGTCCATACTGTTTGCTAGGCACTGAGCTACATACTTACAGACATCAATTTACCTACTCTTCACAGCTGCCCTGTGAGATACTTACTTTTACTCCCATTTGACAATTGTGGAAACTAAAGCCCTGAGAGGTAAACTAATTTAACCAGAGTCATGGGGTGTGAGATTGATGTGTGATTTGAACCTGAACAGTCGACCTGTAGAGACAAACTTCTAACTACCGAGCTGCATTGCCTTCCTGTGAATGAAGGTTTTAAAATCTCTTCCCCTTGAACTTGACGATTTCTTGTCAGTTGGGTAGTTTAGAGCAGTCATGAGAAGTACAGGGCTTGTGGATAAGAATCTCCAGAGGAAGAGTATCTAAAGTTTGAAAATGTCCCCAAGTATCCACATTATACCCCCCTCTGTCCCTCAAAGTGAGAACCTCTGCCTTAGGATATCCTACCTGTTTTATAGGGCCTAAGCATAATGACTTCAAAAAAGTAGGGATTCTCTAACTGGGTGTGGGTGGTTGGTTGCCCATAACACCAGGCAGCCTGATATTTTTAAACAAGTGTCCTCAAAGGCAAATGATTCTTTTTCACCCTGTGTGACTCATATCTGTCATGAATGGTGGGTAGTCAAAATTTTATCACAGGTGGTTTCCCCTTCACACTATCCATTTTGCTCCCCTTCCACAAGGAAGGTAATACCATGTATATCCCCTACATGAGCCTGAGTTATAAAGATTGCTTGGCTACAAAGTATGTATCTCAATGTCCAGTAGATAGGATTCTGGATATGGCCTCTTTCAGGTTTCTCTTCTCAGCATGGTCATTTGTTCAACAAATACTTATTGAGTACCTACCACACAGTCTGATGGAGGAGACCAGCAGCTGACCTGGAATTTGGATACGTTAGGATCAATGACACATGGGGGAAGCTTATAGCTGGGAGGGCACATAGGAAGGGCAGCATAAGGGTCAGGGGAAGCTTCCTGAGGAAGCAACTGCTGAGCTGTGAACTGAAAGAGAAGGGGAGGTAGCTAAGTGAAGGGGCCAAGAAGACAGTAGAGGCCAGGGAACAGTGTGAGTGTCATATTTCACAGCTGGGGCAGGAACTGGGCAGGGGATGAGGCTGGAGGAACAAGCACAGGTCAGATTATGAACAAAGGAAGGAGTATGAAGGAAGGGCAGTGTGGGACCATGGAAGGGTAGGAAGCCTGGTTGTGGGTTGGAGACACCTCCAATAGTGTTGAAAGATTCCATAAGTTAAGAACTGACACTCATTATCTATCTCCTGTGCTTGTCTGTAAAGCATAGCACTGGAACTGGTGAGTGGCAAATAAGGAGTCTAGATAGATTTGTAGACAGAAGGTCTGGTCCATAATCCAAGGGTTCTTTTTCATCATCTATAGAGCAGACTTTCCAATTTTGACTTGATATTTCTGCCTTTAAAAACTTCTGCAAGCAGGGGTGCCTGGGTGGCTCAGTTGTTAAGTGTCTGCCTTTGGCTCAGGTTGTGATCCTGGAGTCCCAGGATCAAGCCCTGCGTTGAGCTCCCTGCTCAGTGGGCAGACTGCTTCTCTCTCTCATTCTCCCTGCTCGTGTTCCCTCTGTGTTCCTCTCTGTCAAATAAATAATAATATCTTTAAAAATAAAACTAAATAGAAATAAAAACTTTTGGGAATATTTCCTAAAATTCTTTTAAGACCAAAGCACGAGTAGACAGGAGAGTGAGGACTTCCTGAGTTTCTCCACTTTTTCTCTGTTCTCCACTTTTCATTTCCTGGGCATTGCTGTGAATTGTTCATCCAGAGACTTGCTCCCCTTGAGGAGGGGACATTTGAAGAGAAATAGGGGAGGAGGGGGAAGAGGGAATCCCACAGGATTCCTTCATTAAGAAAACATTCAGAAAACAATGTGAATGAGTTAGAAATAGCTCTTTGTTAAAAATTCATTGGCAATTACAAATAAGTGTTTTAATACTCACAGAGCAGGGCAGACTCTCCAGGCCCCTGGCAGCTGACATCACAGATAGGGCAGGGTGTGTCTAGAGCACAATGTGGTCAGTGAGGAGACTATCTGCTGAAGTGAGTTCACCTTCTCTCCTGGAACCCAGATAGGGAGGAAATAGAATTGTTTTGGTTGAGAGCAACTAAGTCAAGTGACTCATTTCTTTTCTCCCTACCTATCACACTGTTATACTGTGGACATAAAAAAGGTAGTACATTTTTATCTGATTACTTTGGGTGAGGTTGATTGAATGCTAGAATTCTCAACATAGACTTTCTGGCTCCTCTCCCTTCTCAGTCATGGATCATGGGCTGGCTGCTGCTCCCATTTCTCTAGTGTTTGTTTCCCAGAGAGCCTGGTCCTCTCCTTCTTGCAGGTAATAATGAAGGCTCTGCCCCTTTCTCCCTCCTCCTCTCTGTTCTCAGCACCCCTGAGACCTAGGTAGGAAAGGGAAGGGGTGGACTGTACATTCTTGGCCATCAGTACAACTCCACAGGTGATGCAGAATGAGGAAAAGGGCCAAAGTGATTCCAATCTTGGGTAGCAGCAGATTTTGGTTCTAAGAGTTTTAAGACAGAGAAACTAATATTTGTATTTAAACGCCAATGATATATAAATAATGAGTCTGTAATTGCAAGGAAGCATTTAGTCAATTAATGTGTCATAGCTCATGCTCACGCAGCGTGCACATATCCTGCATTTGAATTCTTGCACAAACATTCATGCCCTGTTTTGTCTTACTGCCTACTTAGCACGTGAAGCTATGTGACTTATGAACTCAAATAGGATTATGTTATGTGATGTGTAAATAAGGAAAATGTTGGGGTGCCTGGGTAGCTCAACTGGTTGAGACTCCGACTCTTAATATCAGCTTGGGTCTTGATCTCAGGGTTGTGAGTTCCGGCCCTATGTAGGGCTCCATCTCGGTACAGGGACCACTGAAAAATAAAATTAAAAAAAAATACCAGAACTTTGAGAGATATTTGGTACTTTTTCTGGAGGGAAAGCAGGGTTCATTGTTCTATGATGACTTTTGGTATCCGTTTCTGTGATACTTGGGATACAACAAGTTACATGTGACCTTTGGTTCTCACTTGATTGGTTAAATACCACCATTCAGTAAATATTTATTGTTTCCATAGGCATTCTGGAAGGATAGCATGTATCCGAAGAAATATGAAGCAGCAGCTTTGAGGCCTGAGCAAAGGACCCCAGCAGCCTCTATCCAATGTGGCTTAACTCAGTGTCACTTAACCAGATCCAGCACTCTTGGCTATGTAGGATTGCTACAGCTCTCTGATCCTTAGAATCTTCTTCAAGTCCAGCCAGAATGCTGCGACAGGCACTTTGCAGATTTGGTCAAAAGCTGGTATGCAGACGTGAAGTGGAGAAGGAAGTGTTTGAGTTTAACTCTGGTAGAGCACTGAGCACTCTGGGTTTATTGGTCCTGGGTGTGGGCCGCATAGTGGGTGTTGGTGTGTATTTCCTGGCTAATGAAGTGGCCAGTAATCAAGCAGGACCATCCATTGTGATCTGCTTTTTGGTGGCCGGCCTAACTTCATTGGTGGCTGGGCTGTGCTATGCAGAGTTCAGTGCCCGGGTTCCCCATTCTGGCTCGGCATATCTCTACATCTTTCTCACTGTAGGTGAACTCTGGGCATTCATCTCTGGCTGGAGTCTCATCCTCTCCTCTGCTGTTGATGCATTCATTTTGATCCAGGCCTGGACCTTACCTTTTGACATCTTGTTTGGAAATGGGATCTCCGAGACCCAGCATGAAAGCATTTCACAGTATGTTCCCCAAGTCACTGCAGACAATCTACGCTACTTTTTTGTCATATTTCTGTTTCTGTTTACAGAACTGCTAGATACGGATTTGCATGGGTTCTTTAGAGTTTTCAAAGTATTTACATTGATGAAGCTTTTGGTTCTCAGTTTTGTCATCATCTCTGGCTTCATTAAGGGGGACCTGCACAACTGGAAGCTCACAGAAGAGGACTACATACAGGCTGGACTCAATGATACCTCTAGTTTGGGCCCTCTGGGCTCTGGAGGATTCATGCCTTTTGGCTTCCAGGGGATTCTCCGTGGATCAGCTACCTGCTTCTATGCATTTATAGGTTTCAGTATTATTGTTACCAGAGTCAAAGAATCACAGAATCCCGAGCGTTCCATCCCCATGGGAATTGTGATTTCACTGCTCATCTGCTTTTTGGTATATCTTGGTGTCTCTGCAGCACTTACACTCATGGTTCCTTACTACCAGCTTCGACCTGGGAGCACCTTGCCTGAGATATTTCTCCATATTGGCTGGGCCCCTGCCTACTATGTTGTAGCTTTTGCAATTTTCTGTAGTATTTTTGTCAATGCCTATTGGGGATTTATGTTCCCCATACGTATAGTGATATACATGATGGCAGAGGACAACCTCCTGTTCCCTTTTCTTGCCAGAATCCATACTGGCAAGTATGTCCATCCTGTGTCCACTGTTATCTTTACCATTATTATAGCAATCATGGCATTCTTCTTTGGACTCACTGAACTTTTGGACCTAAGGTCAATTGGGACCTTGATATCTTATTCCCTGGTAGCTTTTTGTGTTCTCATCATCAGGTATCAGCCTGAGAGGAGGAAGGAGGAAAATGAAGAAGAGTTGCAGGAGGAGAATGGGAGAAACGAACCAGAGGTTCAGGAGAATAGAGTTGCAGCAGAGAAGCTGACTCTAAGGAGACTATTTTGTCCAGGCAGCCCCACCCCCACTGCACTCTCTGGCCAGGTTGTCTATGTTTGCTCCTCACTGCTTGCTCTGCTGCTGACTCTCCTCTGCCTGGTGCTGGCTCACTGGCCAGGTGTGCTTTCTGGGGACCCAGGGCCAATCACAGTGGTTGTGCTGCTCCTAGTGCTCATCATGGGCATCACTGGGGTCATCTGGAGACAGCCACAGAGCTCCACTGCCCTTCCCTTTAAGGTCCCTGCTCTGCCTCTCCTCCCACTCCTGAGCATCTTTGTGAATGTTTGCCTTATGATGCAGATGACAGCTGCCACCTGGCTGAGATTTGGTGTCTGGATGCTGATTGGGTTTGCTCTCTACTTTGGCTATGGGATTCAGCAAAGCCTGGCAGCCTAACCCCACTTAAGGGCGCAAACTCTAGATCTTGAACTCAGCGGAGCCAGTTCATATTTGGCTTGACATCATCACAGCTGAATGCAGTCTTGTCCCCTACACAGTAATGGGGAGTGCTCGTGAACACATGGAAATATGGGCTCCTCTGAGATACTGGGAGGGTACAGTAACAGAGCTTCGTATTTATAGTATAGTGAAGACTGTGTCTTTGCTCTTCTCCCCCCTTTTCTTTTACTTCCTACTTTTTAATAGTATCTACAGATGCTTACTGGCTTTTACAAAATTAGTACTAAAAGAGACTTGAAAAAAATGTTTTCTTTTTCTTTGGTTAAATATCTACTAGGGAAGGAGGTGCCTAAGCTTAGTTAGGAGAGCAGGACTCAATCTCAGGCTGTTGAGTTTGAGCTCCTCATTGGCTGTGGAGATCACTTAAGAAAATATCCGGTAGCAGGATTACTGGATAATATGGTAGCTCTGTTTTACATTTTTTGAGAAATCTCCACGCCGTTTTCTGTAATGCCTGCACCAACTGACATTCCCATCAACAGCACATGAGAGTTCCTTTTACTTCACATCTTTGGCAACACTTGTTAGTCTTGTCTTTTTCATTTTAGCCATCTTGACAAGTATAACATCACATCTGATTGCACTTTTAAAAAAGAGTTTAATATGTTTAATTTTTTATGTTCAGTTATGAATATATATAGTAATCATTTATATTTCCCTGATGATTAGTAATACTAATAAGCATCTTTTCATGTGTCTGTTGACATATATGTGTCATGTATGTCTTTCTTGGAACAATATCTATTCAGGTCCTCCACCCATTTCTTTAATTGGATTTTGGTTTTCTTGGTATTGAATTATAAAAGTTTTTATGTATTTTAAATATTAACCCCTTACTGATATATCATTTGCAAATATCTTCTTGTACTCAGTAGGTTGCCTTTTATTGTTATTGATAGTTTCCTTTTCTGTACAAAAGCATTTTTGTTTCATGAATTTCAAAAGATATATGCACCCCTATGTTTATTGTAGCGCTCTTTACAATAGCCAGCATATGGAAGCCAACCAAGTTTACATCAATAGACGAATGGATAAAGAAGATGTGGTGTACATGTATATCCAATGGACTATTACTCAGCTATAAAGAAGAGTGGAATCTTGCCATTTGTAACAGCATGGATGAACTGGGTGGGTATAATGCTAATTGAAATATGTCAGTCTCAAAAAAACAAATGCTGTATGTTTTCAGCCTAATGTAGAATTAAAGAAATAAAAAAAATTAAAGTGAAAAAAGAAGAGAGACAAGTAGAAATACCAAAAATAAAATTAAGTAAAATAACATAACAACATAAAATAAAATAACACAAAACAAAATAAAATAAAACCACAACACCCTGGACTGCTAAATAAAGGGAACTCATGGTTGCCAAAGGAAAGATGGATAGGGGAAAGGGTGATTTAAATAAAAGGAACTAAGAGTACACTTATCATGCTGAGCACTGAAAAAAATGTGGGGAATTATTGAATCACTGTACTGTGCACCTGTGAGTAACAGGTCAACACTGCATGTTCATTATACTTACATAAAAAAATAAAAGAAGGGTGCCTGGCTGGCTCAGTCATTAAGCATCTGCCTTTGGCTCAGGTCCTGATCCTGGATCCTGCTTCGCTGGAAGCCTGCTTCTCCCTCTTTCACTCCCCCTCCTTGTGTTCCCTCTCTAGCTGTGTTTCTCTCTGTCAAGTAAATAAATAAAATATTTAAAAATAAACAAATAAATGAAACTAGAAAAAGACAAAAAAAAAGATGAAATATGGTCTCTGCACTTAGGAAGCTTATATCCTAATACAAGGGGTACAGCATAGCTGTAATACAAAGTAGAAAGTGTTGTCATAAGTAATACAAATCAAGTGTCTTGGGAATTCAGAGAGCAGGATGACCTTTTCTGGCTGACACAGAGGTGAAAGTTGATGCTGAAATGAGAGAAGACTTTGTACAGGAATGGCTTTTGAGTTGGTTCTCTTCAGAGATTGGATTTGTCATAGCTGGGTGGCAGGGAGAGATTGTAGGCAGTGAGAGCACCAGGAGGAAAGGCACAGGAAATGAAGCCGTGTTCCGAGCACACTCTGTGCATCTTGAGCCTTCAATGTGTGCAGCGACAAGAGAGCTTGTTGCTGAGGGGGGCTGGGGCCATAGTTTTCCCCTGAGCACAAAGCACTTTTTATCTCTGGGTTGGAATTTCTCTTAGTAAAATCTTCATTCTTGGACTTTAAAGTTTCTCTGCTGTTGTCTGGTTTGGTCCCTTGCTCAGAAAGTGCACATCTGAGATCCAAGTGTCCTGGGTTCTCATCCTGTTTCCACCACCAACTAGCAATGTGACCTTGGGCAAGCCACTCAGTTCCTTCCATGCTCTGCTTATTTATTTCTAAATAAATCATTTCTAAAGTTCTGTTTATATACAAACTTATAGCACTTCCTCTGGTTCTTCTGTCCCATTATTCTCTTAACCAAGTCTCTCTCATGCACACAATCTGTACTTGCATCCTGCCTAATTTTCACTACAACCTATTGCTGGAGCTGTAGAGGTCCAACAAATAGCCCGCCATTTCCCCCTCCTGTGTTTGGAAGCTACTGATAATCATGACATAGGGACAGATGAATAAACCATCAGCTGTAGATCTGCAGCCTACCTGGCTTGCTAATCTGTCATCACTGCATTTGACAGACTTCTCATCACAAGTAGTGCTGAGTGTCCCTGGGTGACCACCGCAGGTGAGGGACTTCTTTAATTAGTTTTTCTACTTTATGAGCATAGCTATCTCACTTGTATGTGAAATGCAAGTGGGTTCCTGCCCAGAAACAGGGAATGCACAGAATGAACTCTTAAAATCTTTTTTATCCCATGAATTCTCCGTCAACATCTAAAGTGAGTGGCTGGGGTGGATGTGTGGTGTATGTAAGGTGGTGAGGCATGGGGATGATGAATGACAGAAGAAAAAACACGATCTTATTAGACCACTGAAATCTGCTCTCTGTTCTCCTAACTCTCCTAAAGAATATATTGCACATCAGGACTCAAATAAAGTTTAGGATTACCGGTCCTTCCTCTCTCCATGTATTCATCTTGTGTCAAGAGGTTTTAAAACCTCCTTAGGGAAAGAAACATCTCTCTTATGCATTACTTCTCTCTATGTCCACATTCCGATAATGATGATGATGATGATGATGATTATGTAGCTACCATTTCCTGAGTACTCCAAATACTTTACATAACCACCTATTCCATACAAAGCTGAATGAGGTGAGTGTTGCTGTGCTCATTTTAAAAGGTTGAAAGTAAGGATCAGAGAGGCTAAGGCATTTACTCAAAGTGAGGAGTGAAGCTTGGATTTGTGCCAAGTTTGATCAAGTCTCAGGCCTGTAACCCCTGAGCTATACTGTGCATGGAGTAGTGGCTCAGGAAGGATCAGAGGACCACTGAAGCTTGATGGCATAGAGGTAACTGAAGGGCAGTGGGTAATTCCCAATAGTGAACAATGAAAAACCAATTTCTATATGTTTTGTGGCATGTAGTCAGAGAAATACTTCGTGATACATGCAGCTCAAACTTCAACACTCTCTCCTGCATCTTCACTGGACCCGCCCTGCACTCAGCAGCTGGGAAAGGGGTTGAGGCTGGGTGCATATGGTCGTAAAGCTTCTCATGGAAAGTCAGGTGTGTGTACCAAATACATGGACATTTGTGTTTGATTTTGAGTAGAAATCTCCATCAAGGACTGGGGTATTTTTCTCTTGGTATGTCTACAAACATGGGCATGTTTTTTAGACCTTTTAGGTATGATGTGCATGTGCACGTGCGTGTGTGTATGTGTGTGTGTGCACGCACAGGTACACAAACCAGGAAGGAGTTCAAGCAGCACTAAGGAACCAGCCGGCTTCCACCCCTGGCCATGGTTGGTGTGTTTCTACCAAGCCCTGATATTTCTTTTTCACCACCACTCAAGGAAACCTTAATGAGTCTCCTTCTGGGAAGTTCATGGCTAAGATGCTGGGCTGCCGTGAAGCCCCATACATCTGCTACAATCAGAAGAGGTTCACGGAGAATAGAAACAGCAGCCACAGGGAAATCCCTCCCATCTTTTACCCTCTAACCTAGTACACAGCTGCTGTTACAGGAACACCTCCCACATCCCCACCTCCTGGCCCCTAGAACTGCCTCAGGGAAGGTACTAGGAGAACCATTTTGTTAACTTCTTCCCTTCTAAGTGGGACTCTATTTGAGCGCCCCCCCCCCAAAGAGGAGAATTAAAAAGTATACTAATTAAGGACTCTAGACTAGAGATTGTGAGAAACTCGACATTTGTGGTACCAATTTCATTAAAAAAAAAAAAAAAAAAAAAAAGCAATGAACTCTGACAAACAGTGATGGTGAGAGGAGTTGAATGTCTCTGTTTCATTCCATAGAAAACCTGAAGCAAAGCTCCTGGAAGCAGGAGGCAGGATGACCTGCAGGTGGTGTGAAGGCAGACACAGCCCAGGAAGCCCCTCCTCCAGATTCCAGTGCTCCTGCTTGGGGGACTGTTTTATGAGCGATTTTTATGACAGAAACTTTACATCTGACACACTTCACAGCATCCTCCCGACAAGGAGGAAACATAGATATTTATTGACATAGAGTGTCAGAAAATCTAGAAAAATTTACTATGGAGATGGAAGGAGGAGGGGTTTCTTTTTCCCCCGAGGTATGCAAATTACCTAATTTGTGTAGTATGTGCTTTTTTGTACTTTATTGTCTTCTGGGTAATGAGCTTAAGAAATTCTTTCATTTTTACTAAAGAACTCAGTCTGGGGAAAGAGGAGATGATAGTTATATAGATGGAGACACAGTGGGAACACTCATTGGAATCATTGCCCCTTCAAGAAGATCAAGTGCAAAAGAAGTGAGGAGAAATGGAACCTGAGTTGGGACCCATGACCTGGCTCCTGTCTTCTTCAAAGCGTGCAGATTCTACAGTTTTATCTTAAATTTCACAGGTCCTTGCATTTCACTCTCACATGATGAACAGAAGTTTAATATCAAATAATACCCAAAGTCACGAAATCCTTCCCAGTAGCTATGTCTTTTTTTAGAATTCTGTTCTCCAAATCTCTGACTATTGAAATCCTACATAACCATCAAGGCCTACATTAATTATTTATTTTTTAAAAGATTTTATTTATTTATCTGACAGAGAAAAAGATCACAAGTAGGCAGAGAGGCTGGCAGAGAGAGGAGGAAGCAGGCTCCCTGCTGAGCAGAGAGCCCCATGTGGCCTCAATCCCAGGACCCTGAGATCATGACCTGAGCTGAAGGCAGAGGCTTTTACCCACTGAGCCACCCAGGTGCCCCAAGGACTACTTTAAATGTTACCTCTGCCTACACCTTCCAGGGTTATCTGCCTCTGAAGAAATTTATTTCCTCTGATCTCTTCTACTCCTTTGTGTCACTCTTACTGTATCTTCTCTCTGCACTGTCTTCATTTGTAATTACCCTGTGTCTTCTTTTTGTTCCTCACTCACCTATAGGGTTTTAGAGTGAAGAGATGTATGCTTTTATATTTTGTCCACTATGCTTAACCCAGCTCTAAAGAAATACTATATAAATTTCATGCATGGTATAAAATAAGGGGAAAGAGCCCATGAAGAGATGTTTGTAGACAGAGGTTTTGTTAATCCTAACAAGGGATAATCACTATAATTGTAGGTCTGCACATGGTACTTTCAGGTATGGATCATCTTATTAGGAATCGTTGATCCCACTAGTAGATTTAGTCACATATAATATATTTATTTAGCGTTCATTCTTTATCTCATTCAAATTTAGAGCCTGTCCTAGAAGAATATGACAATAAGCAAGAAAACAAATGTTCAATAATTCCAGTGTGATGAATCCACAAAAGAAATAAATAAGGTCTTGTGATAAAACATAACAGGGGATTCTCTTTAGATAGGAAGCTTAGGAAAGGCCTTTATGGTCACTGTCACATATTTACCCTACTATGATTATGAGTTAATTCAATATCTAATCTGAAGAACAATAGTACGAAATCAATAACAGAAGGATAACAAAAATCTTAACACCAAGGTGTGTGTATGTCAACCCAAACTTGGTATTGGCTCCTTCTTTGGTCCAACTCCCACCCTCCCCCCTGCCTTGGGAATAGGGGAAGGCAGAACCTTCCCCTTGCCTCAGGATGGACCCTTTCCCCTCTTCTCCAGCCTAAGACTCTGCAAGCAAAAGAGCTGTTAGCAGCTTTGATGTTGTTAGAGACTTGGAAACAGATCAAGACAGAGGTCTCTGAAATAATACTCCAGGATGTGAGGAGCTGGGAAAAAGATGGGACACAGAAGTTTATAAAAAGAGAGGCTAACTTTTGTCAGAGAGACTCCCTCTCACCTCCTACCTCAGTCTCCGTAGGTTCTGGGCTCTCTAGGCCTTGGGGAAGTTGGTCACGGTTTTGGGGCTTTTGGGAAGGGGAAGGTATCCCCTGAATGAGTTTAGAGACCAGTCATCCCTGGATCCCTGCTGCAAGGCTGAAGAACCCCTGGGCTGTGAGAGGCAGGCAGTCCTCCAGTATCCCAGCAGCCTCAGCTAGCTCTTTCATTACCAGAGTCTTCCCTGGACTACTTTCCTGCACACTGCTCCTGGCATAAGTTGGGAGTATTAGCTTCTGTCTCTTACAGAGACAGAAAGCTTTGGAAATGGTAAGAGGAATCTGAGACTGGGATGTGGAGCTTTTATACCTGTCCCCTGTACCTTTCCTCACCTCCCTAGACCCAGCTTCTCAATGGGCCATTTCACACTTACTACCCAGCTGCTGTGTGCACAGAGCCCCAATGTGTTCTCTGGCCATTCTCAACCAGTAACTGATACCTTCTCCTTGCAGCCCGCACAGATGCTCAGCAGCCCTTCCATTGACCTCCAAGCCCAGAAGGCTCCTCTGAAGCCTGGGATCTGGCACCTATGTATATGGGACAAAAGACCCTGAAGAAGTCAGGGGGCAGAGAAAGGCTGGGAGAGAGTATCACAATTTCTCGGGACAGTCTAGATTACTAATAGCAGAAAGAATGATTAAAGTGGGAGGAGAGGTAGACCTTCCCTGGAGTAGACAGTGCGCTTGTTTTCTGACGCAGAAATCCTAGGTCTGATACAGGGAAGGACAGCACGAAAAGGGACCCACAGAGGGAGATCCTCTCCCCAAGAATGTTGGGGTTCACAAGTGTGGTGGTAGAAGGGGAGATCCCATAGAGCAAACAGGCAGAAAATGAGGTGGGATCTTTGGCTTCTATGTAGAGGCATGAGTTCCTTCCCACACAGGATCATTACTAAACCACGTACCCTCTGCTGTGCTCTCACATCAATGATCTGTGGGGAGAAAAAATGAAGAGGCTGCAAAAAGTTCTTTTTCACCAGCAAAGCCATGCTGGGAGCTGAGAGTGAGTCTCCCTGTGGTTGGAACTGAGGCCCAGGGAGTGGGAGGACCAATGGCGAACAGTCACCTTTTGCCTCTGTCATCTACAGACAAGGAGTGGCATGAGGTGACCATGTCATCAGGCCCTCTCAAGGTACCAGGGCTGCATGGGTCCCTTCTGACTTGGGCAGAGCCAAGATGTGAGGGCCCCTGGCTATCCAGGGGTGGGGCTCACTGTGGTGGGTGGGGCTTCCCTCAGGTGGACTGAAGTGCCTAGAAGGATTTCCCCTGGTCATACTGTTCCTCTTAGCACCCCTGACCAACACTTTGGTGATTGGGAAATGTCTCTTCAACTCTTAGTAACATCTTATCAGGTCGGTGAGGAAGAGGGCAGTTGACAGGCAGAGGGCAGGAAGAAAGCGAAGGGGGCAAATGTTCTTTATTGGGCTCTGAGCCTAGTTCTACACCCTAAATTCTGAAGGGTGGGAGAGGTGTGGAAGCAGATATAGAAATGACTTGAAATGAGGCAAAATGGTAGAATACAGACGGGTGGAGATATGGAGGTAATGGGAAGGTGGGGCACACTGGGAGGGGAGATTATCTAGAGAGGTGAGCCAGGAGGGGAGGGAGGCAGGCTGGGGAAGGTGGAAGGTTTTCCAGGAGGGAGGGAAGAGAGCGGAAGGTGGGCAGAGGAGGGGTCAGAAGAATGGAGTTTGGTGGAGCCTGGAGGTGGAGGCACCAGGATGGGGCAAATCCAGATGGAAACTCAAAATGGTCAGAGTAGCCAGTTGTATAGGTGAGGGCTGGAGAATGATAGCAGTTCAGAAGCTGTCAGAGCCTGGGAGGATGTAAGAAGTGAAGTCTGTGGCAGGAAATACAAGGGTGTTTGGGGGTCCATGGAGGGTCCTCCAGAGGTAACTTCCCACTTATACTGAGGCCTGACTGTGGAGAGGATCTGAGGAGACCACCTGAGCAGCAGGGGTAGGGGTGAGATCCCGGCTCCCCTTGGCCCAAGGCACCTGCAGGAGGTGCCCATCTGGGTGGGAGCCACCGGACTGCTTCCCAGTCTGAGCCCGGAATCTAGTGGCGTTTCTTCCAAAGGGTCATTTAGTATTTGTGGGCAACACAGTCTCCCCCTTGACTGCTTAGCACAGCAAATACTGTCCTATGACTGTGCCCCACACTGTCTGTACATATAGAATGTCTCGGAATTAGTGTAATTCAGGGATGACTTTCCACAGGACAGCTCCTTGGGTGCTGATTAATACTTCATATTCACCTGATGTGAGGGCCAAATGCTCCGTCCCAAACTTTCTCCCCATGGCCAGTTGCATTAAAGGTTATTAGAGAAAAGGCTACCTGCAAAGGGGAAGAGGCACTAGGGACCAAGTCTGGTGAGGGGTGAGGGCCAGGAGTGGGGGAGTTGGATGGAGCTGTCCTAGTCAGAGATGAAGTTTTCCTAGGTGAGTGCAGCTGAGGGTCTGAGGCTGAAGGAGAGTGCATTTGTGTCAGTGACAGTAGCCCTGGAAGGGGATTGGGGAGATGCTCAGCACAGGGGTGGGGAATGCAATGGGGTGGCTTTCCATGGGTGGACACATTGCTGATGGAACATTTACCTGTCTTAATCTCACAAACACAGGGTCAATTTTATTTGACTTTACAGGTGCTGAAAGTGAGGCTCAGAGAGGTTATGTCAAGGGCCCAGTGTAACACAGCATATGAAGAGGTAAAGGCAGTATCTGAACCCATGTCCTTGACTCCTGTGCTCTTGTTCCTCCCCCATACCACTGGTCAGGTGGTCTTACTCTTCTATATTTCTGGCTCAGCTGCAGGCCCAAGGGTAGCAGGGTATGGGGGGTGGCAGGTAGGTGCTTTAAAGTTTTGCATGAAGGACTCAGTTATCTCTGCATGTTGCACTCCCACAGTGTGGGTGACAGTCCCAGAGACCCTGGTGGCAGGAAGAGGGAGAGAGCAGATGAACGCCATTGGGTCCAAGAAACTGGAAATAGCTTTCCTGAGGGTTTCCCTGCTTTCCCCCGGACATTCTCGATCTCTAGGATCGATCTCTTGATCTCATATGTTGCACACATATGAGAATATTTGCGATGTGTGGGTATATATATGTGTGTGTTGAGGGTATGTGTGTGTATGCACGAGTGTGAGTACCTGTGTGTATCTGTGTGTGTGTGTGTGTGTGTGTGTGTGTGTATAGGTGCTTGCTGTCCCAGGGGAGCCTCAAGACTCAGCTGAAGATGTCCTTGATTTGATGTGGAAATTTCCAGCAGGTTTGAGACTGGAAACCTTAAATCGGGTGGGGGGAGGGGTAAGGCCAGGAGAAGAAAGCTGTTATTGCTGTGGTGGGGGATGGGGAGCCTGAGCAGTGGATGTCTGCCCTGCCAGGCACAGGGGCATGGCATCAGGGTCTCGGGTCTGAGGCTAGGGGGAGACTGGGTCTTGAGGGCTGCACCGAGGGCTGCATTGGAAGAGCTCAGAGGCCCTGCTCTGACCAGGGAGGGCCATAAAGTGAGGGGGCCAGGGTGGGAGGGAGGCTGGATAGTGGAGAGTTCAGGCCTGCTCTCTCCCCACCCCACCAGGCTGCTCTCCGAACTCTAGGCTCCACCCATTCTGCCTCAGGACCTGAGAGTCCCCAGAAGTCCCTGTGTGCCCCCTCTGAGGCTGGGATGACCAGAATCACACTGAAAACCTCCAACTCTAGTCGGTACTACCCACAGGTCCAGAACAAGTCCTTGTCTACTGCAGGCCTCTGGTGAGGCCATGCGTGCTTTCTCACTAAATGTCACAGCAGCTGAGGCTGTCAGACCCCTTGTGCTGGGAAGTTCTGACTGAGTCTAACTGAAATCCATTAACGGCAACTCCTGCTCTATGAGTATGAACCCAGCACCCCAATCCTCCAGCATGGAAGGGTTCCTTCTGGATGGGAAGTGGGTGAGAATGCAGGGACATTGAGAGGATGTGGGGTAAAGACTGGTGGGTCACAGATGGTCCCACCTCTCCTGGGCAGGATGACGGTGATCCGCAGGGCAGACTCAGAGAAGAGAGCTCAGAGACCACCAGTTTTCCCTCTGGCTCCACCCAAGACAGTGCCACAGGGGAACTGGAAATGGGCTGTGGTAGGAGGGAGCAGATTAGATCCTGGAAAGGGCTTCCGTGTCTGCAGCTGGAGGGAGCCTCTGGAAACACAGTGCAAAGAGCAAATGATGAATGAGGAGAAGTTCCTCTGGGAGCTCAGGAAGTAGGAGGAGAGGGCAGGGCTGTGGGGCTCTGAGGAGCAGGGGGTGTGCGTGCTGAGGGTGGGGGTGTGCACAGCATAGTGTGTGTGGCCGACATGTCTGTGCTCCGTGGTGACAGTCCTCTGTGCCCCGTCCTGCGTGTAAGCATATGTCACGTGGGGAAGGGGGAGCTCTGACATGGGTGTTTAAGCCCAGGGCTGTGAGCCGGCTTCCCACTGGGGCCTACGAAGGATGCTTTCTTTTAGGAGCCGAAGTCACACCAATGGAGGACCCTGGACTGGGAATCGAGAAAACATGAGTTCCAGCTCTGGATCTAGTTCTCAGCTGGGTCCCTGTGAGCCATCATGTCTGGGAGCTGGGATATCACCTGCTGTCCAACCATAAAGGAAGGCCAGGAGTCCCTTCTGAGCCAGCAGCCCCAAGCTGGGGACCAGAAAAGGGAAGGGGGCTGGTGCGGGGGATGGCATTTAAGGGGCTGAGAGAATAAAGGATGCCAGTGTGAAGGGCAGCGGGAGGGGATTCCTACATTCAGAAATTCCTGGGATCTGGCTCCACGGGGAGCGCCGTTCTCTGCTGCTGTCTTGTGCCCACTGGGAGCATCGCAGGCCTCTGGTGAGAAGCTTCTCAAGTCCCCAGGGCCTTATCCCTTGCCCCACTGGTGGAAATTTCATTTATCAGGAAAAGAGATCTTTGGTCTCCCAAGTACCTTGTTGTTCCCCCCATCTTCTCTGGTCTCTGGACAATCAGGACCTCCATAAGGCTGGAAAGTCTTCTTGAGTTTTCACCCTCTTTGCCTTTGCCTGACATGTTAAGTTGTGATTTGGGGATGTTTGAGGGAGACAAAGGGTTGAGATGAAGATACTGAGCAGAGAGAGCAATTTCTCTTCCGCTTGGATTCCATCTACAACCATAGTTCCCAGGGTCATAGGGAGTTTTCAAAGAAAGACAACAGGGCTACTAACATTCCTGGAGACAATGGGTCTGGAGCAGAGCAGGCCTTGTGAGTCTAGGTTTCTGTGAACTTGCACCTGAGCTCAGTCCATCAGACTCAGCAGGAGATAGACTGGAAGGAGCCAGGAGGGTGGAGACAGGGATGCTTGAGGGAGCTGGCTTATGTGAGAGAAGCTGGAAGGACCTCTTATCCCCAGCTCTGGAATCCTGTCCCCCCACCCGGCTGTCCTTGGCCCTCCCCTTCTAGTGCTCAGTGCTCATCAGTGACTGCCTGTCTTTGGATAGACACCCAGAGGACCAAGCTGTATTGGATGGGCAAGGAAGGGGGAAAGGATGAGGGACAGAAAAAAAGATCATGAGGGAGGAGGAGGGGGCGGGATGACTGAGATTTGAGCTGGAGTCCCATGATCACTGAGGTGCTGGGAAGGCTTGGCAGGGGACCTTGTCCTGGGGGCAGATGTTGAGGGGCTGAGGGTGAGTCAGTAGGGGTGGGGGTTGGAAGGAACATTGAAAGGAATTGAGTTTCACTGTTTTAGGGGCTTATTTTGAGATACCTGGTGAAATAGGAGCCAACGGCTTTATGGAGAGCTTCCTGTGTGCAAGGAACAGTTGCAGGAGCCATGACGAGACAAAGGAGGAATGCACATACTTTGTGTTCCCTTCCTGTACTTGCAGCCCTGTCACAGCTCCTCCCTGGGCTGGTTGCCCCACGGCTGCCTGTCGAGGGTGCAAGGAGCCGCTGGGCAGTCCTCCTGTGGCTGTAGAGGAAGAGTTCACAGGCTCTCTGTGATGCACACAGCCTCCCTCAATCCTCAGTAAGCCCCTCCATTGAGCCTACACCTCCCCACTCCTCCTCTCAGAGAATGCTCAAGACGCAGAGATACCTGATGGAGGGGACATGGGGTGCCTTCCCAGAATTTCCAGTGGCTCCCAGTGGATGCACTAGGGAAGGTCAGGACCAAGCCTCAGGGCCTGAGTGGCCAGCGGAGCAGGCTCGGAGGAGACCTGCATCTGGAGTCCTGGAGAATGTTCTGTGGGGAGCAGACTACTGCAGTGGATCCGTGCTGCCTCCTAGGTGGTCAGCCATCCATCCTCCACACAAAGGATGGCCTGCTACATCCTCTCTGAGCCCTGACCCCGAGCCTACCCTCTGATAAAGGAGGCAGCTCTGGGAGGAAGAGGAGGAGGAAGACTGACACAGTGACTGGGACAGAAAGGACCCGTACTCTAGGCAGGTCCTACAGATTGGGAGCAAGAAGGCAGATCCAGTCTGAGCCCCCTGGAGACACCTAGAGATTGAGACAGAGTCAGCACAGACAGAGGTCAGTGGGACAGAGACAGGGACAGTGGAACAGAAAGACAGGGAGACCAACCCAGAGACAGGAGAGAGGAAAGAGAGGAGCCTCCAGAGAGCAGAGCAAAAGATTGAAGACAGATGCACAGAGATATGCAAGGCTAACGGTAGCAGAGCCAGACAGAGACTCAGAGACACAGATGGTACCCAGGCTCAGAGGGTGGGAAAGCCATAAACCCGGAGCCAAAGACAGATTCATGGACACAGGAGGCTCGTGTGTGTGTGTGTGTGTGGGGGGGGGGGTGTGAACCCAGCAGCTTAGAGCTCCATTCACAAGGCCAGAGTGCTGTGATGCAGAAGGCACCCCCATACTCCCTCCCTCTGAAGCGCTGGCCCTGAGCTGTAGAGGGGCAGGGAGAGCAGAAACCAGATGCAGGTTAGAGACAGACAGCTGGGGAAGAAATGGCAGAGCCCACACTGAGATCAGATGGAGAAAAGCTGAGAGTTAGGAAGGGAACACAGAAAGGGACTGAGGACGGAGAGGGGCAGGGAGAGGCAGGGCTGTGGAGAAGCAGATCAGGGGCAGTGGGGAGGCAAGCAGGGCTCCTGTCTCACCAGGGAGCTGGGCTGGGCTGACACAACCCTGGGGTGAGGGGGGAAGTGGTGATGAGCGCTTCTCAGGGTGACCTTGTCCCTCTCTCCTGGGTTTAGTACAGTGAGCCCATCCCCCTGGCTGCCTCCTCCTTCCCTGTGGCACTGACAGCAGCCCCTGCAGGAGGCTGGCTTGTGCTGCCTTCCTCTTTGGGGTCCCTTCCCAGGATGCAGGGCCACTCTGAGCCTCCTCGCCAGGGGCACACGGGTGTCCTCAAGGGCAGGCCTAAGTGTTGAGAATTGCCCAGTGTTCCCCGAGGCTGGAGAAGAAGGTGAGGATCCCACAGGGAAGCAGTATTTCCAGGGGAAAACCAGGTGGATGTGAGAAGACACAGTGGAGGACATGCCTGCTCCCACAAGGCTCTGAAGGTCATTGTGAAGGTGACACCTGGAGCCTGTGACAGAAGGGGACATTCCTGGTGGGTGCTGGAGCCCCGGTGCCATTTTCCTGTGTGTTTGTTACAACCACGTAGCAAGAGTTCCCAGGAACATCCCCAGTCTAGTTCTGGGGTGATAGTGGTGGAGGGAGGCCTGGAATTTGCCTGAAATACTGTGTCAAGGAGTCCTGCATTTGGGGAGCTGAGAGACCCTTCCTGACCACTCATATAGAGTGTAACCTGGTGACCCATACCCACAAGTCCATAGGACCAGGATGAATTCAGAATCAGAGCCAGTGAGTTTATTTGGGAAGGCTGCCTGGAGGAGGGGACATAGAAGGAGAAACCCAGCAGGGCAGAGCAGGAGGAGAACCTCGCCCTCTTGCTTCTGAAGCGGGATGATTGAAGTCAGGCAGGAGACAGCTGAGCTGGGCTGGAATCAACAGCTGCATTGGGCACCACCATGAAGGGGAGTGGAGGGAGGTACATGTCCACGGCCAGGCTGGGGGGTACTGAAGTTGCTGGGATTGGAACTGAGGTGACTGGAGGTAGCCCTGAGATGTGTTAGGTAGTGATGTGTCTGTACACAGCTACTGGAGTAGTTCATGCCCAAGTGAGCATGTTGCACACACATGTGTGTATTTCTCAGGTCCAGACAGTTTTCTACACTACCTTCAAGGGAACTCCTTTGTGAAGTGTATTCTAAATTTCTTTTGCTGAAATTGGGCCCATCTCTAGTGGAAACAGCTTCAAATGTCCACGATCTGGTTCAGTGTTTTCATAAAGGATGTGTGTTCACAGGGGAGGAGGAGGCTAAAAGGTTCAACTTGGAGAAGAAATGTAATTACCAGCTCTGGGCTGTGATTACATGGAAGCCCTGGACATTCTGAACTTGATTATACTTCTAAGTGTGCACGGGAGTGGGATGAACCTGGTGCGTTTTTCTCCCAGGTCCTCACTGTAGCACTTAACAGGAAGGTTTCTTTCCATCCTACCTCCTGCTACCACAGAGACTCCTTGGGCTCTAGGTGTTACCAGACATCTGGACTCTGGGATCCTCAAATATTGCTGCAGGCATGGGGGCAGGGAGAACAGTCCCCTTTATATTGCTTGACTTAATGTTTTAGGGTCTCCCCTGTTCCTGAGAGGAGCTGGGGGAGCTGGTCTTTGCAGAATGCCAAGAAAGCCTGGGGAAAAGGCAGGATCCAGCATCACATGCTAAGTCTTAGGTCTTCCCACTTGGCAGCTTGCTTCATCACTGTTCCCTTAAAACCTAGATTTAAGCATATACACTGACCTCAAGGTCTCTATTCTCTGCCTTAGTTTCTCCTTTTATGGGTCTCATATGTTATTAGTTGGGCCTTTAGTGAGGAACTTCTTGTAGTCATGGATGATGGCTGCTCAGAAGGCATCCACACTGTTCACCCAAAATTATGGACAGTCACTAGCAGGATATTCTGCTCAGGCTGTACGCAGCTTCTCCGCTCTCCATGCAGACCCAGTCCCAGGCCATCAGTCCTCCTGATGGGGTCCCTAACCAGTCTGTCCCAGAAGCTTCTAGAGCTTCTCAGTCTCCCTTGCCTGCCTGTCAGTCTCAGTTTCTTTCTCCTTGGCCCCCAATCCCCTGCACTGGGTATGTCAGGCTGCATGAACCCTGAGAAATTAGGACTGAGCTTAGGACTCTTTGCATGGCAGCCCTGTGGGGGGAAGGAGGCGGCGTTCATAATCATGCTAGGGCCTCCAGGACCCCCAGGTGCGCAGTGGGAGGCAGCCTGGGGCAGCCCTGGCAGCAGCCCCACCCTCTCAGCTTTCAGGGCCCATCCAGTAGCAGTAGCTCCTGAGAGGGGCCTGGGCTCAGCAGGAGTCAGGTGAGAGGGAAGAGGCTTCTGGACCAATAGGCAGCCCCCTCCCTGCCTGGCTCCCTCCTCCTGCTGCACACCTGCCTCCTCCTATCTCTCTGTCTGCTCCTCCCCCTCCTCCCTGCAGCCCTGTGTGCTTCCTTCTATCTTGTCCCCCTCCACCTTCATCTCTGTCAACACATCTGTCTGTCTGTGGGCCTGTCTCTCTGACACCAGATGTTCTGTGGTCTGAGATGCCCCAGGACTGGGTCTGCTGTGAGTTCTCTCTTCTGGCTGTCCCCCTCCCTGCAACCTTCCCTCAGTGTCTGAGGGTCCCTCTTCCCATCACATCTGTCTGAGTCTCACCCTGTGAACCTGTCAGTGTCTCCCCTGCATCTCCTCCTGTCTGTGTCCTGTGCTGCCTCCCAGATCCCTGCTCCCTCTCTGATCTCCCTCCCAGCTCTCCCCTTGCTTCTCTTATGTCTGCGTCTCTCACTCTCTCCCCTTATCCCTGCCTCACCCTATCCTCCTCGCCTCTTCCCTCCTCTCCCCCTCATGGTTCAGAGATTTCTGTGACATCATATGGGTGAGATCCACATGCCAGTCCCCCTCTTGTGTCCCCCTCGTCCAGGAGAGACTTCTAGACCCAACTCCATATCCTGTATATTCCCCCAGCCCTGGTCCATGTAATCAGAGGGATTATTGTAATATGTCCATTCAATTGGAGGGTTGAAGGATAGGGACATGCACGAGACATGGGAACAAGATGACATGGCCAGGGACACAGTCTGTCCTGTGAGAACTGGATGAAAAAAAAGGTGAGGGATTCAGTGCAGGGGTCGGGGGATGGGGTCACAGAAGGTCTAGCCTATCCACTTCCAGGAAGGTCCTATACTGACTGAATCCCCCCGTTTCCCCTGGCGCCTTGAGATTTTACCTCCTGTCCTGCCTCTGGAACTAGTAGCTCCTTATTTTGTCTAGAGAGGTAAACTCAAACATCCCCATCTTCTGAAGGTTGTAACCTTGTCTTCTCTTCTTCTCCCCTTCTTCAGTCTTACTCCTTTTCCACCTTTGGACAGAATCTTTGATTCCTCTCCTTCCTCCCACCTCTACCTCTGGTAGGAAAAAAAAAAGTAAGTCCCCAGGATGGGGGGTGAGGGCAGCAGACTGTAGTGGACAGGTAAGGAAGGAGGTTAGCAAAGAGCATCACGGAGAAGACTCACAGATCTGGAAGGACAGGGCAGGGGTACAGAGAGGAGGGAAGGTGAGGGCAGTGGCTGCTCCTGTCCTCTGCCAGCCCTGCCCACTGTCGAGGGGGCTACGGCACAACTGAGGGTGCAGGTGTGTGTGGGGTCAGGTCTGTGGGGCCACTGTCCCCACTGCTATCCTAGGACAGTGTTCACGGGTATGTTTGCTGCAGAGCTCACAGACACGGTGACGTCCTGGCAGGCAGTTGCAAGTGGTCAGAAACAGAAGGCATGCTTGGTGTCTTGCCACACATGTGACACTGCCCCTGCTCCTCGTGTGGCACCGTGTGTGCTGCAGTAAGTCCTGCATAGCAAAAACCACCACACATGTCCCATGTGAAGGGCCATATGTGGAAGACACTGTGGAGCGTGACTGCTGAGGGGATCTTGCGGGAGGTGCTCTGACCACACTGGGAGCAGCTGTACGGCTTGTGCACTGAGCCTCCTGTCCTGCACGCACACCTGAGATTCAGTGCTGATGGTTGTCCCCAGAGGCCTGGCACCCAAGCCCTACTGTTTTGGGACACATGAACAATACCAGAGGAATACGCCTGCCACTTAGAAGGAAACCATGCTAGGTGGAGCTCCACAAAGGATTCTGAACAGGATACATCTGCATGCCCCCTGAGGCCACCCACACATTTTGTGGACCCCAGACACAGACCTGGAGCCTGACACTCACCAGGACACATGCCCTCAACTCTGACCCCCAGAAAGCTCAACACAGTGTCTTGTGATGGTCCTGCCATGCCCCTAGGGCCGAGCCATAACCTTATGTTCTGTTTTGTGGGGTCTGTCTCCTAGAGCCTTGCTCCCAATTACCAGGGACTGGGGACACCTGACCAGTAAGAGAGTAGTCAGTCTCATAACCAGAAGGAATCTGTGCCATTTGGAACTTGGGTAAAGATTCTGAGTAGGAGAAATCTGTAGGCCAACCCGAGGGCACCCCCATATTCAGTAGTCCCCGGATACAAACTTGGAGACTGTCACTCACCTGATCCATGGCCAGAGAGGATTCAGAACAGGAATAATCCCATCACCAACCTCAGCCAATCCCAAGCAATCCTGACTCTCAGTGGGCCCCTGGCTACCACACTGAGCCTGACACCCTGCAACACATGCCCTTAGCTTGGCCTCTTGGAAATTCACCACACAGCTGTAAAATTGGACTGTCTGTGCTCCTAGGCCCGAATCGTAAGCCTAGGTTGGGTACTATGAGGTCCATTCCCAGGTGACTGGCTCCAAAGTCCCACAGACTGGGGACACCTGAGCAATACCTGGCACCCAGAAGGACACCTTGCCACTGGGTACTCCAGGAAGGATTCAGAGCCTTGGAATTCTGCATAAAACTGAGGCAATCCCAGCAACTCTCACTTTTAGGACCCTCTGATCCTGAACCCTGAGCCTGACACTTGCCCTAACCCAATTCAGCCCTCAGGAATTTTGCCAAGTTCCAGCAGATCGGACCTTCCTTGATCCTGGGACCTAATTCTAAGCCAATCCTGGGTTCTGAAAAGACCACCACTATGAGCCTGGCTCCAAATTCCCACCTCCTGGGGACACCTGAGTAATTCCAGACTCTGCCTGCCATCCAGAAAGTAACTGTGCCATTTGGAACTCCAGAAAGGATTCAGAGCAAGAGAATTCTGATTGAAATAAGAGCCAATCTTTGCTTATGTATACTTTTATTACCATACTAAACACAAACCCCGAGTCTAATACCCTAACTCTAGCCTTCAAATCAGACCTCTGTGACGTTCTCCTCACGTCAGCCGTTCATAACTTCTGTGCTCCTGGGCCTTAACCCTAACCCTAGCTTAGACATGGGTGACAACCTGAACAGATATTCCCTGTAGACCAAATAGAAGTGACTAACAAGACACATGATGAGTGCTCAACATCACTAACCATCGGGGAAATGCAAATCAAAACGATGGGATACCACCTGACATCAGTTAGAATGCCTAAAATTAACAAATCATGGAATAACAAATGTTGTTGAGGATATGCAGAAAGGGAAACCCTCTTCCCCTGCTAGTGAGAATGTAAGCTCAAACAGCCAGCCTCTAAAATAGTATGGAGCTTCCTTAAGTAGTTAAAAATAGAGCTATCCTATGACCCAGCAATTGCACTACTAGGTATTTATCCCAAAGGTACAGATTGAGGGATGAGTACCGGCACCTGCACTCCAATGTTTACAGCAGTAATATCCACTCTAACCAAACTATGGAAAGAACCCAGATGTGCATGGACAGATGATTGGATAAATACAATGGAATATTACTCAGCCATCAGAAAGGATGAATACTTAAACTCGATGGAACCAGAGGGTATATTGCTGTGTGAAATAAGCCTGTCAGAGAGACAACTGTCATATGGTTTCGCTCATATATGCAACAGAAGAAACAGCACAGAGGATCATAGGGGAAGGGAGGGAAATCTGAATGGGAAGTCATCAGAGAAAGAAAAAAAGATATGGAGACTCTTATCTACAGAAACAAACCGAAGGTTGTGGGAAGGGAAGTGGATGGGGGGAGGGAAGTAACTGGGTGCTGGGCCTGAAGGAGGGTATGTGATGAAATGACCACTGGGTGTTATACACAACTGATAGATTATTGAGCACTACATGTGAAACTAATGATGTACTCTAAGTTGGCTCATTGAATTTAAATTAAAAAAAGGAAACTCAAACAATCCTAAAAATGTTTATGGAACAACAAAAGATACTGAACAGCCAATGCAATGTTGAGAATAAAAGAAAGCTGGAGGAGTCACAATTCCAGATTTCAAGTTGTACTACATAGTTATAGTCATCCTAACAGTATGGTACTGGCACAAAAATAGAGATAGTGACCAAGGGAGCAGGATAGCAGCTCAGACATAAACCCACAATTACGTGGTCCACCACCCTTCCAAAAATCAGGCAAGAATATCAGGAAAGGACAGGCTCTACAACAAATGGTGCTGGGGAAACTGGACAGCCACGCAGAAAAGAATGAAATTAGACTACTTTCTTACACTATAGAGGCAAACTCAGAACAGTTTCAAGACCTCAATGTGAGAGCTGAAACCATAAAAATCCTACAAGAGGGCACAGACAGGATCTTCTCTGACATGCACCATACCAACATTTTTCTAGACATATTTCCTAAGGCAAAGGAAACAAAACCCAAAACAAACTATTGGGACTACATCAAAATAAATAGTTTCTGCACAGCTGAAGAACAATGAAAAAGTAATAATAAGAAGACAATCTACTGAAAGGGAGAAAATGTTTGCAAATATCATGCAAGAAAGGGATAGTATCCAAAATATATAGAACTGATACAACTCAACAACCAAAAAATATCATCCAGTTAAAAAAATAGGCAGAAAATATGAATAGACATTTCTTTAAAGAAGAAACACAGATGGCCAAATGACACATGAAAAGATGTTCACCGTCTCCCATCATCAGGAAGATGCAAATCAAAAGTACAATGAGATATTACCTCATGTGTGTCAGAATGGATCCCATCAACAGCACAAAAAACAACAGCTATTGGGAGCATGAGAAAAGGGAACTCTCATGCACTGTTGGAGGGAATGCAACCTGTTCCAGCCACCACAGAAGACAGTCTGGATGATCCTCAAAAAATTAAA